>MNCI01000888.1:0-10034 GCA_015680685.1 Gnetum montanum
GTTCGTAGCATGATATGTTAAAGCTAATCAGATGTTTTCGTAGCTACCATGTCCATGGGATGTACTAGCTCCATCACACATTGCACAATAGCCATGGATGGTACATGACCCGAGAATGGAAGAAGAGAAGTTTCAGATGCTACTCAATAGATAGGAATTTTAGAAGCTTGATGACAAGGGAAAGTGACTGATAGAAGAGCCATGACCACTAGGCACTACATAAGCTACATTGAGCTTCATCAAGTTTTGTTTTTGTCAAAGTTGTCTTGTCATGTCTTGTGTTAATCTTGTAAAACATCACTATGGCATTTAGTGTCATGTAAACCTACCTCCCAATTTTATAAGGGACTTTATCCTCATTTTATTTTAACTTGAGGATGAGTTTTTAGTTAATTTTTGGGGTATGATAAATCAATTTTTGATCAACTATGATATTGTAACTCTAATATTGTAACACTAGTTATGTCATCGTATATGCTACATCACAAGATACATGGAAACCTATAAATACAACACTTAGATGCACATATTTGCAATAGATTTCATTCCATAGTAGTGAAACTCTTTCAATTTGTTTTCATGAATTTAGTCTTTAGCACTTAGAAGCGTTTGCCTGCAGTGTGGTGTTAAGTGATTATATGAAGTATTTATTTGAGTGGATTGTACTTGGACACAATTCATGACCAACAATAAAGATCGAGATTACTTATCATCGTTGCAACATCCACTTAGTTTTCTTTCTATTTTCTTAGAATAACTGTTCCTATTTTCCTTAGTTAATCATTTACTTTACAAGCACTTTATTTTACATGTTGAAGCAAGCAGTATGGATACGACTAATTTTGAGTGCTAAGTGTAGTTAGTTGGTAACCCAGTAGTGTTATTGCTTGGTATGCCCAGTAGTGGTACACTTGGTAATTCTAGTGATGACTACATGAGTCCAAGGTTTGTACAGAAAATTAGGACTAGATATCCATTGTCATAGGATAAAATATATTCATTTACTAGTTTTTCTTAGAATTAGAAACTATTTTTACTTTACCATATTTGCTAGGAGAGATGGCCTATCAACATCAACACATCATATACCTCACTATGAGCTAAACCATACACATAAACTACACTAGCTCCATGTGGGAAGACAACATTCTAGAAGTTAAACAAATTACTAGCATATTCACATTGTCTCATCCATAGATTACGATTTGGTCACACGTGAACACCTATGACTTGTATGGTTAGGTATTGGATTACTCCACCACTCATCAATCTCCTACAAAGCTTAGTTAACTTACCTTGCCGAAACTCTTTCTTTCACATACTTTTGATGATAAATTCTTACATTCTAAGTATCACCTATGATCAAAGAACCCTTTGGACCATCTCTATACCTTCTAGACTATCCAATTTTTCCCCAAAAATTGTACAAAATCTTAAAAAATTCAAAGGTGATATTGTAGATGCGATGTATTAGCCCTGTGATATAACATCCACAATGTTGTATCTATGATGTATCCCTAATAAGAAAACTATATATATGTGCAAGGTGTTAGAAAATTTTTTCATTCTCTCATTTCACAAGTAGGGAGTTCATGCTATTTCCTAACCTCCAAGATTCAAAGAGCCATATCTTCCTCACCATAACTTTGAATTGAGTCATTCTTGTTTTCTTTTGCTCACAAAGTGACCAACTTAGTTGTGAGAGAGAGTACTATGCATAGTTTGTGCAAATTACATCCAATTTTTCTAACACATGTGATGTGTCATGAGTAGACAAGTTGCATCGATGTAGCCTCATTGACATATCCACATCGATGCATGGTTACATGTGTCGATGCAGATGCATTGACACTTAAGCAGGCAAAGCCTATATAAATGCGGCTATCACTCTTGTTTATGACATTCGAAGTTAGTAGCATAACGAAGCTCTTGTAGTTTAGTTTTTCCAAAGTTAGAATATTTTCCCTCTGAGTGCCTACAATGTGAATTATGGAGATTGTAAAGAGCTTTATTTGAATGCCACGAACTTGAATGCATTGGCATGAATGATAATAAATTCCAGATTTTTAATATTCATTGTAGCACATGGAATAGTTTAATATTTCCCATTTGCACTTTACTTTTCATGGTTTTGATTAGTTGATATACTTAATCATAAATACATAAGTACAACCACTTCGAGCATAACATATTGCACTTGGTATCCCAATAGTAGATATTTGGTATGCCAAATAATGTCTACTTAGCAACTCAGTAGTGTTGATATGAGTTCGGGTTGTGTATGGTAAGTGGGAGCAGCTACTTATGTTAGGATAGTTAGTCACTAGATTAGCTAAGTAGTTAAATAGTTAATTATTAAATCTTCCTTTACTCTCCTAGCCGTTAGAATAAAAAATATATATAAAAATACAAATAAAAATAAACATCGTAAGCCTTAACTCACATTTAACCATACAGACCGATGACACAAGTGTGAGTTAGGAAGAGAATGATCATACAACCCCTTGCTTCATAGTTTAAGACTAGGGGCAAACTTAGGAACTAAAGTCCATGGAATTCGACTAAATCACTATTGCACACTTGTGATTCGTATGGCTGGACATAGGGGATACTCACTACTCATCATTGGCATACTTGCTGAGGATTTTAGTTAGCTAAGTATGCTAGTTAGTAGTAGACTGCAATATTATATAAAGATATTGTAAAGATAACACAACAATGACAACTACCATCCGATAAGGGAACAATAAAAGAAATAACATATCAAAAGGCATATTGTTTTTTACATACAACTAATATGGCTTCCTCCTGCAGGGACGAATCTCCACCACACACCTACAATTCAAAGTTGTCTATGCCCATCCGGATCCTTACAATCCGGATTTCACTTTCATCCGTGATGAGTAGTAGGGTAGCCCAACACTCAACCATACAAGTCAATTTATAGTAATGTTCGGGTGAGAGAGGAAAGCAAAGGTAAGAGGTGTGTATACAATATGATTGATGGAAAAAGGAGGAAAGTCAAGGTGGAAACTATGTTTGGTTTAAGTTGTTTGTGAACCTATGTATATTTACGATTAAAGTTGCTACATCTTCATAAGGATATTGTGGATTTCGCTTTCCACTTTGCTGGATATGGATCTTTTGGGACTATGGGTATGGCCTTCGTTTGCAACGCTTACTATATAAATATTGAAGTGCCATTAAGTACGAATGGAAATAGCAATTTATGTTGCAGTGGTAAGAAAAAAAATGCCATATAATTTATTTGTAAAGGTGTGCAACATCCGGGCAGTGTAAACGAGCGAGAACAGGGGATCAATTCTAGAGAGTTAAGAAAAATCTTGGTCATTTGGGGTTGGCTATGCCCGTGGTCAAAATTCGCCGATGAAGACAGGTCCGACACGGCATTTCTCCTCTCAACTTATCCCAGCTTTCCCAAATCACAATAATTGCAAGAGTTGCCAATTATTTGTACAGTTGTGCAGAGGACTCGACAATTGCTTTGATCATAATCTCATAGCCATTATTGCAATTCGCAGCGATTCTTGGCATGAATGTTCAGGCCAATTTTTAAGCGAGCTTCGTTTCGAATGGTGTTTTGGGTGTAAATACCATCGGCGCAAGAGGCATGGGCAATTCTCAGTCTGCATGCTGTACCTGCCTTGGCTCGGATCCAAAGCAACGCAATGTTGTTTCTTCTCAACGCAATCTAAATCAAGACACTTCGTTATGTTCTTCAATCATGGCTGTTCAACACAATTCCCTGACTCCTCCTCCTGCTGTATACCCAGCTGCTGTTTCTCCCCTTGCACAACAGATTCCAAGTACACAGCTGCATAATTCTGCTGTTCCACTGAACCATACCCCTACTGATGAAAAGCCAGTATCCTCGACATTTTCCAGCCAGAATTCAGCTCAACATCTGCTCCAAGCTGTTGCTGCTGCTTCTTCTGGCGGCGAAACAATACTGACCACTACACCAGTGGATGCAAATCTGGATGCTCTAGTTTTACACCTGCAAAAATTTTTGAACCAAGCAAAGGTAACACCGAAGTTCCCAGCACTCCTTAATTTTTATATAATTCAGCGGAGACTCCTTCGAATCCAAAGACTTTTCTTGGATTTTTGCATTGTCTCCAGTACCATTTTGTAAAGTTTTTAAGCACTGCTGTAGGAATCCTCCTCTTCTTCTTCAGATCTCCAAAATCCTGATTTGAAATACTGGAATTATCTCGCATTCTCGGAATCTAATCAACTTATGAGAGTCAAAGACATTCTTTCCGAGTCAGCAGATGGCGCTTCCGACTTGGTGAGTTCAGGATTTTGTCTCCATTTTCGCAGGATCGTCTCATGATATTTGCAACTGTGACGCATGATTCTGTGATTGGGTTAATTACTTTGATCGATTAAGCTTTGAAATTCTGAATTACAATTGCAGGTACAGTCATTATCATCGGTATCTAACGATGGGGCCGACGCGTTGAAGGGCTCCGCAAAGACAGTTCTTCAAGCAATCGGAAAGTCTCATTGGGCTGCAGCGGGTTTGCTTCTTGTTTGGTTCGTCTTGGAAAGACTTGACCGAATCTCAGAAAATCGTGAAGAGTGTTTGGATTTGTTAGATGAAATGTATAGGCTAGCCAGATACATTAAGGATCTTAAACGGACACCCAAAATCAGACCGCGAGTTGCAGAATTAATGGAGGAATCTTTGCAGTTGGTTGCTCAAGGTGCCATTTTGTGCTGCTCGCGCTTCCAGAAATCTTGGATTTCAAGGTAGACACTTCTTTTGCGTGTATCAAGAATCCTGTTTTCTCCTTTTAATTTTGATTTTTTAAGGCAGAGAAGAAAAATTCATGGCGAAATCGCAGATTCCTCAGTGCCTCTGTTGATGCACACCGTCTAAAATCTCTTCGCAAGGATTTAGACAAGACCCACAAACACTTGATGCTGGAAATGATGATACGGGTGTATGATGCCCAGGATGGGATCCAATTCCAACGCCAAAAACTGTATCCTAAGAATGCAGGTAGCTTCAATATCGGAAATCCTTCAAAGCATATATTGTTTTGATTCAATATACAGCATACGAATTTTCAAGAAAGTAGCCCAATTTAAACATGATTTTCATGTTGATAATGATTTGAAAACTTGAATCTTCAGTGGGTAGAGAAATGGAATTAAGGAGCGTTGTGGAAATGCTTGAATTTGAAAGTGACAAGAATGTTGTAGCAGTAACTCTCTACGGTTTAGGAGGCATAGGCAAGACAACGCTTGGGGATGCAGTCTATGCCAGCGTTGTCGTTGATGGACTCCGTTTTTCCAAAGTCAGCCTCTTCGACACGATTCATACAAAGCCTCTTCTGATCGAAGTCCAGAAAGCAATTCTTGATGACATATCGTATGCCAGAAATTCCGAGCCACGATCCCATACACAAGGTCAGGCAGATCTGCTGGAAGTATTTCAACAGTACCCCTGTTTTGTGTACATTGATAATGTTCTGGATGTGGTGGAATTGCAAAAGCTGTTGCCCCCGGATTTGGACGACTGCAAAAAACTGAGGCTTTTGCTCACAGCCAGAGATGCAAATGTTAGAGATGGCCTGGATATTCAGAATCCCGATCAAAACAAGCTCTTGGATGTAAACTGTTTGCCAATGGAGGAGGCTTCTATTGTTTTGCGGAAACATACGGGAAATTCTGCGCAAGAGATAGAATCTGAGCAATTTGAGAAATTGCTCAAAATCTGCGGAGGTATTCCCCTGTGTCTAGAAATGGTGGGTAGATTCATCAGAAACGAACCTGACAAGAAGGCGGCTCTGAACGCCATCATGGAGGAACAAAAGCATGACGGTGATGGACAGAGTTTTGCTTTCAAACATTTGGATTTCTTCCAATTCGCTTTCAATGGGCTTAATCAGTCATGCAAAGATGCGTTTCTTGACATCTGTGTTTTTGTGGTTGAGAATAACTGTCCCTGGTACTGGATGGTATGCGATTTTGGGGAGGGTGTCGTCAAAATTCTCAAAAATCGAGGTCTTATCAGAAAAGTAAAAGCAACAACATACTCACAGTGTGATCCGTTTGGAGGCACCGAGGATTCCCAGCTACTGGAAGTGCATGATGTAGTAATAGAAATGGGAAGAAAGATTTTGAACAGGGAAGGTATTGCAGTTAGAAGTTGGAAACATCTCAGGAGGTTGCTGGAAGCTGATGATAACGAGGTATTAGTCATTTTGCATAATATTTTGGGTTGCATTGCATTAATGTAGCGAAGGTTCTCTTATGTTATTATTTTTGCTGTAAAATATAAGGAATGCCCCCAATGAATCAGTTGGGCAATTGGGCGGGGAAATTACGTAATTCAAGCAAATCTAAAAAGTGGTGAAAAAAATTTTAATATCCAATCGACTTATTTGTGTGGATCACACACGAAATAATTATCAATTCAGCTTATCCTCTTTGCTGGCCGGTAAGGCGAAAGACTGTGTTGTAGAGGTTTAGAAAAGAGGCTGCAATAAAAGTATAAAAGATTTGAAACGTCAGTTATACTTCAAGCTTGTACCTTGCTTGTACCTTGTTGGTTTCTCTGTTATTCTTGTAACATAGAACAATGCATAGGTTTCTTTAGAAGGCTCTGTAATAGAGTATTAAGTAAGATATGGGTTGTGTGTTGGCTCTGTAATAGAGTATTAAGTAAGATATGGGTTGTGTGTTGGGTTCTACCTCTGGTAATAACTTGGCAAAACATCCCTTATCCTGGATAATGGTCACCTATATCTTACAAAACACAGTTATATTAAGTTGGTGGATGTGCAAATATCTTTAGAGCTCATGTTATTCTTTCTTCCAACCTAACCAATTTACAGTTTACAGTTTTACACATGGTGGAGAATTAAAAAGTAAACTTGGAAAATTTATTCAGAGTATCTTTTGGGTATTATGGTTCCCTTCGCCTGTTTCAGTTCTTTTTTCCAACATCACCAATTTACATACTCTGGAGAAATAAATGATGAACTTTCAATTTAATCTTTCTAAGCATTATGGTTCCATTTTATCTGTTTCAATTCTGAGGGTGTACGAAGTTATTCTTGCTCTACTAATTCATTCGTTTCCTTAGCAAGTTATTCTTGCTCTACTAATTCATTCGTTTCCTTAGAGCTTATTCAATTTAAATGTAAGTTTAAAATCTTCCATTATCTTTAAAGATCGTTGACAGTTGAAAATTTGGTATGTAAAAAGAGGAGGAAGCATTTACCACCTAATTCCCCTGATTTCATATGAAAAAAGCTTCAACGTAAAGTCAATGACAACTCCAACTTGTAACTTCCATGTTCATCATGCAGGCCACATTTCGCGGCATCAGAGCTATCCATATGAGGACGAAGCAAGTCCTGAAGGAAAATGCGCAAGAAAAGGCAGAGATTCTGAAGGTGCCTGCCAGCAAGCTTGACCTTGCATCTGGTTGTCTCCGGCATTTTTGCAATTTCATGCACGAAGACAACAGGATGCATTCTAAAGAAGTAGTTCAAATTGAAGGAACATGTAGAGCCACATTCAAAAACCTCCTTTCATGGAATTGTCCTAGCTGGCCATTGCCTTTTGATGCCTCCGAATGTAAAAGATTGAAAGCTCTCGGTTATTCCCCAATAGCGGCTGTAGATCTGTCACAGGTAAATATATGCCTTGGGCTAATTTTAAGTCGCTGCATATTACTTCAAAAATATTTCAAAAACTAGGAACTGACTCATCTGTTTACGTTGCAGCTTCCCAAATATCTTCGAGTTTTATGGCTTCACTTGGCAGATCTAGGGGGTGAAACTCTTCCAATAAGTTTGGGGGAGCAGAAAAGCCAACTGGTTCTGCCACATCTTCAACTATTGCTGATTTACTACAAAAATCATTATTCGGGTTCGTGGGAGATGCCGGATGATCTATATCGTTTGGACGGCCTGCAGCATCTGTGGATATGGAATTGCAGGTGGCTAAGCAAAATTCCTGGCAATATCGAAAAGTGCAGAGGTCTGAAGTCACTGGCAATAACCAACAGTGAAAAACTAGAGCAACTTCCGGAGGAGCTGTGTTTGCTTTCGTCCCTGCAACGGTTAGACTTGAGAGGATGCGTAACTCTGAGGAAACTTCCAGATAAAATTTCAATGTTGAGTTCACTGTCATCGTTACTTGTAGGTGGATGCAAAAATCTGGTTCATCTTGGTGTTGGATTTGATTCTCTGCTTTCGCTGCAAATATTGGATTTATCGGGATGCAGCAAGTTGGGAAGTGGGGTCATAGACAAAATCACCAAAATGAGAACCCTGATATTTTTCAGACACGAATCCGCACCAGAACTCTGAGCGTGTTTGCTTTCAGCTATGACTTGGATTAATTTAATGTAAGAATATGTAATTTCTTCTGAGGCATCGATTTACAATACAGATTTACGAAACCGAAGGTCCCAGATTTTCGGTTTACGCAGCGAACCACCTATTGTTCGACAATGTTACTAAGAATTCTGCAATCAATCTTACAATTTACGGTTAAAATTGATTTCAAATCATAATCAATAACAAATAAATTACTGAGAAAAGAATAAAGGTCTTTTATTATATTTCAAAGAATCATTACGGTTGTAAATTTGGTTGATGGTTAGAAATGTTATTAAAACACATGGTAATTTTTTTCCTGCCATTTTCAAAACTCGCAGGATGTATATATATACTGTTTAATAGATACAAAGGGTAAAATTTTAGTTTCATTAATTTGTAAAACAAATTTTAAATGATGATAAGATTTCGTCGGCTCCTTTCTTACTATAGACTTTATAATGTACTTGATATGAAGGAAGTCAATATAAGAATTTCTTTGAGGTCTTATTAATGTTAAGGATGTAGACCCTAGTGGACCTGATCTCATTGAGAAGATTTAAAGCCTTTGGTCAGTCTAAAAACTGTTATTCCCTTCTATTGATATGGCTATTTGCAGAATGCAGCAATGTCTATGCCAGTAATTTCATGTTGCCATTAAATAATTTTTGTTTGCTGAAGACTTAACTCTTGCATTATAATATGCATAAATAAAAATTACTTGTTTTATTATAAATTCTACAATATATGTTTTCAAATGCTAAAAAGGAAAATCTTTAAACAACATTGTAGTATTATATAATATAATTTCTCTATGGGTAACACATAACCATATCGATGATTAATGTTGTATTTTATCAATCTCAAGACATATTGGGGGCAATTTAAGTGACAGTAACATAGCAAGACTAGGGTGAAAGAATGCACTAGATCATAATTTTAACATTGTACCAAGTTGAGGTATGAGGTGCATGCATCATGTGACTAATGTGACTAGCTTTTCCTTAAAAGAATCTTCTAAGTATTAACTTATGGGTATTTGTTGCCAAACTTATATAACATTGCCTAATCATTAGGTTCATGAATCTTGGTTAAGGATGAAATGTGGTTCCATTCCTATGAAACTTAAAGCAAATGGGATGTGTACGATAGGTCAAAGTAAAAAAGATATGCATGAAATGAGTTAATTAAAAAAATGAGTATTAGATCTAAATAGATCATAAAAGGAAGTTTTATTGTGACCAAAGGGTTAAAAGATGATTATAAAGTAGTTATGAAGCAAAATTTCTCCTTAAGAAATATGAAGTAGGGATCTAGTTTCCTAAAGACGAATAAAACTTGCAAAAAAAGTTTGTAGATACTTTGGAGATATCTACAAGTTTAGAAGTTTAAAAGTAGCTATGAAATAGGAAGTGATGAGTGGCTAGGTATCCCTACACTCAACGATATGAATACAAGCATTCACGCACGATCCGGTCAAATTCTGTAGACAGACTAGTTGTGATATCTAGATAGTTACACGTTGATCGCAGTTCACTGTCTTCCCACTTGAACTAGTATTTGCTTTGTCATGTATGGTTTAGTCCAGAGTGAGGTGTATGATGTGTTTCCTATCACTATGCTACTCCTAAGGGCAATCGAGAATAACTTGTTTAAGCTAATAAGGAATGG
>MNCI01000888.1:20960-39873 GCA_015680685.1 Gnetum montanum
AGCATTAGTTAAATTCTTTGCCTTAACATTTTGCAATTAATTTTATTTTTTTCATGTCCATATTGACATCCATTTCACTTCACTAATGTTTTCAGTTGTCCCTATTTATCTATCTTTCTTACTCCTTTTCTTTCTCCATTCTAACGCTATCGGAGGTTCGCGATTAGTCGTGGGGGTATGGGGCCTAGTTTTTTCGATTTTCTCCTAGTCCCAAAATTTTTGATTTTCTTCCTAACCCCTATACCTTCGGTAGTCATCATTAATATATCCCCAGATCCTTATTAGCCATATCACAACCTAGCCAATGAACCTACACCGAAGCAAGGTATTAATTACATAATGATTCATTTACCCTTGCTAATATATAATTATGTTGTGTGTGCAGATGGTGATCATACAACAACAGATTGGATCTGGAGCAAACACTTGGAATGAAGCCGTGCTGGAAGCAGCTATGCAAGGAGCAAGAGCGATGGTACGCTTATCGACGAACAACGGAAGGCGTAATCTTGGCGTTGGCAGCAGCAACACTTCTTCCTCTCTCTCTCTTTCTTTCTCAACTACCAACTAAGGCCTAATGTCATTGTAATAAGGTGTTCACCCTTGTTGTCATGAACACCAGTTTTTTCAAGTCTTGTAATGATGATCCGTTCACATGTCATCCCATTAGTTCCATTTCCCTTAATAATTCCATACCTTCTCGATATTATTGTAAGGAACTCGAGGATGAGTTTTCATTCAGTCATGGGGGTATGATGAGACGCGATTCACATGAGCCGTGATATCGTGTACGTGATATTGCTTCATCCCCTACAATGTCGTGTAAGCGATATCGCGGCCCACTGCCATATCTATAAATAAGAGGCGACTCTCCCTTGTTTCTCCATCCTAAGTTAGAAGTAGGGAAACTCTGGCAGTTTGATCACTCCAGAGATAGAATATTTTCCATGTGCCCGTAGTAGGAGTCCTAAAGTGAACGGATCTTTATTCGAGCAACATTGTACCTGAACACAAGTTTTGTGTGGCAATAAAGACGAGCTTTCTAGATAAACCTTGCAATGCATGGAATAGGATTTTATTTATTTTTTTCTCTCTCACCCTTAAACTCCTAGAATGTAGAATGAGTACGACTTGATTACGAGCATCTAAGGTTGTGTACGGATAGTCAAGGAATCGGCTGCTCATCGGATGCAGTATGAGTATGACTTGATTACAAGCATCTAGTGTGACTACTTGGTAACTCAGTGGTGTATTCAGGATCTACGCTTAGTAATCCCAGTGGTAGTCCCAGATGTGTACGGTTAGTCAAGGAATCGATTGCTCATCGCACTTAGGCTAGATAGATTCTCTCAACCCTTTCCTCCTAGTTAGGTGCCTCAATACGACCACTTCGAGCACGTGCATTACGCGCGGTGATCCCAGCAACGATTAGCATTTGGTAGCCACGGTTGCATCGGTTCAGGGTATGTACTGTAAGTGGGAATGGATGCTGACGCTAGGTAATTTAGACTTAGTCATTAGTTAGAGTTAGTTAGTCTCTCAACCCTTCACCTCAATAGCATAGGAGAAAAACATTAAAAGATATAAAAATCATATACCTCGGACTTACTTAACCATACACCGTGACAACCACAAGTAAGTCTGGGAAGACAACGAATGATTAAGCCCAAGTGTTCCATGGGGTGTGTAGACACTTAGTTTGTGGAGTTCGACCGGATCGTGCGTGCTACACTCGTTTCATATGGTTGAGTGTAGGGGTACCTCGTCACTCATCAGCATGGATGCATGTCTTTCTAGTGGGACCCCCTAGAATAGCATTGGGTTTCTTTATTGAGTGCCTTTTAGTACTCTTACTTCCATTTTTCGTTAGATCTACAAGGATCTTAGTACAACCAGGCTACATGGTAACTCCTACAAATTTCACCAAAGAGAATCCACAAGTCCCCTTGATGTCACACCCTGGCCATTCCTACTTATTACATCTTTCTTCACTCTGGGCATAATGCGCACAAAATTACTTTAAGTTTTAATGATATCAAGAATATCATCGTACCCAAAGTAGAACCTCTTATTAATAGAATGGTTGGGTGGATGTGGTGAGCTCGTTGTCCAAATAATTAGTTACTTGAGACTTGAAGGCAAAGAACAATACCTTAACCAACGAGTCACATGAGTGCTTTATTCATAGATGAGATTACTCATAAAAAAATGAAAAGATAAAACAATAAATAAATAAAAAGATAAAACAACAAATTGAAAGATTAAAAATTGGAAAACAAAATATTGTAAAACTGAAGAAAAGGAAAAATATTTATTAATTATACTTGTTAGAATGGAGGATACCCCCCATAATTAAATAGTTGAACATGGCTAGAATTAATAAATGGAAGGTTGGGATCCATGCATGTTGGAAATATTGGGACCCGGTCATATCCAAACCATTGGGTGTCTTTTAACGTGGTGGTTGGAATGTACCCAAATTGGGGTTCACACACTTGATTAAAGTTGGCATAGTGGGGCAAGTTATAAGATGTGGTTAATTGATAAGGAGTTGACCCACTATGGCACCCATGACCGTAAGATGGTATGCAAGGATCAACATGTCTTCCTACGTGGCTATATTCATTGGGCTGCATGGTTTTTGGAGTTTTGATTCGTGACCCTGATAAGGTAACATGAGGCATTGGATTCAAGGAGAAAGGTGCACCATAGTGTTGAACCTGTGCTAAGTTGGAGGATGAAGTGGTCTCGGAACTGTGTGGTCCCCTTTCTATAGTCATGTCTAAAGAAGGGACACTTTCGATGTTGTGGAGGATTCTCACTGCAGTTGATAGTAGTAATACAAGTAACGTTGGTGGGTCGATGCTATGGTGCAAACCCTTTGGGTACAATTGGTGGCAATGTAGAAGGAGGCAAAGGATGAGAATATTGAAATTGAGAAGAAGTGTAAGATGCATGAGGGGGTGATTTTGTTGGAGAGGATATGGGTTGATAGTATTTAAGAGAATGATAACAATGTGGCGAGATAGAGAATGTTGACCCAGTTGGGGAAATAGGATACTGAACCTGATAAGCGCTAGGATTCGGATGATATGAAGGGTGTAACCAGCTTGAGGGTGGCCTCCCCCACGACTAGGATTTTTGCCACTATAATTGAACACAGTATTTTTATACGAACTTTGGATGTAACATTCTTTCCTAATGCTCATGTAAATGTGACAAGATTAGGCATTGGCCTTTGGAGTGATCGTACAGAAAAAATGTTACATTGATACATACGATTAGTAGTTGAGTTCTTATCCTTATTTTCTTCAACCCTTCTTTCCGATTGTCTAGTGATGTTTTGTCTTATTTCTGGGTTTGTCATGGTTTCTCCTCTAATAATGTTGGCATATTCTCCACATTTTTCATGTATCCATTCTGTCATCTTATTGATCTTTGCCTCAATTTCATCTAGTGATTGTAGTATTGGAAAAGATGGTTCCACCTCCTTGAGGTAAGTTGATTTCTCCTCTTCCTGATTATGGACCTTTGTTAATTTGAGATTTTGGTACTGTTGAGACTTTTCAACATTCTCCCATTTAGCCATTTCCCCTTCTTCTTTTGCTATTCACTTAATAAGCTCTTGGAATTGGTGGGTTCATAGGTTGTATAGTTAACCTGGGGCATACATCCCTAGGGTTTCCCTTATTTCATTATGGAGCACATCTATGATGTGGTACATTAGCCTTTCCTCGGAGAACCCATGGCTTGGTCAGTTGTTTAACAATGCATAATATCTTTCTAAGGCCATGTCCAAGGGTTCATGTTGCACTTGTTTCCATTCTTGGATTTGTTTCCTCAAGGTTGATACTCTTGCATAAGTTTGATATCTTTCATTGAAGAGTTCTACCATTGTTGACCAACATCGAATTAATCTTGGTTTTAAAGACCTATACCATACTTTTGCTTGGCCAATGAGTGTCGTGGGAAAGAGCTTAAGTTTTTGCCACCCATTATCAATATGGTTCCATATACAAGCATCATAGAAGGCTTGTAAATGATGTTGCGAATCTAAATCATAGCCTCCTGAAAATGTGGGAAAGTTGTTTAAATCAAGCCTGGGAAGACGACTTTCCTTACGATGCCTACGGGATATTTGAACAACCTCTTGTATATCCATTAGGCTCTTAGTGGCCAGTAGGGGTTCATCGTCACTAGGTAGGTTATCAATTTGTGAGTTGGGACGATGTTGTCTTCAGTTATGTACATAGGAGACCCCTGCATCAGTTTGAGTAATTCAAACTTTATCTTCATCATCATATAATTCATTGGTTCTCCAATGAATTGCCTTATTGGTTGTTCCGTTATCATAGTCTTGTGAGAGAGACATGGTTGTGAATTTGTGTGTGACTTGTTTCAATTACTTCTTTCTAAAAGATGTATCGTTAATGCTTTGTCACAGCGATCTTGTATGATGTAACTAATCTAAATAACTAGCACCATCCCCAACAGTGGCACCAATGATGAGTGGCTAGGTACTCCTACACTCAACCATATGAATACGAGCGTTTATGCACGATTCGATTGAATTCCGCAAACGGACTAGTTGTGGTATTTAGATAGTTACATGTTGATCGCAGTTCGCTGTCTTCCCACTTGGACTAGTATTTGCTTTGTCATGTATGGTTTAGTCCAGAGTGAGGTGTATGATGTGTTTCATATCACTATGCTACTCCTAAGGGCAATCGATAATAGCTTGTTTAAGCTAATAGGGAATGGGAGAAAAGAATCTAAGCTAGCCTAAGTGCGATGAGCATCCGTCCTTAATCATCCATACACATCTTGGACCTTGTGTACTACTATTGGGATTAACAAGTGCATGTCCTAGGTACGCTACTGGGATACCAAGTAGTCACACTTAAATGCTCGTGATTAAGCCGTACTCATTGCACTTTTAATAATAGGGTTGTAAAGGAGGGCAGAGAAATATTAATTAAGAAAGCAATAAATAACAATAACAATTAAGTAATTAAAACTAAGTGAATGTTGCAATGATGAAGTAATCTCAATCTTTATTGTTGGTCATGTGCATGTCCAAGTACGTTATACTCAAATAAAGGTTCCGTACAATTACAATCATCACACTGTGGGCATGCGCTGGGAAAAGAATAGAAATGAACTAAAAATGACTCTGCACTTACATCTACTGACTTACTTCTAGAAACCCCCTTTTTCCTGTGTGCCCAAATGTGTATTTATAGGCTCACACAAGAATCCTGATATCGTTATTTAGGTCGTGATATCGCGTACCTGATATCATGGATTCGATATCGCGGGTCTGATATCGGAGCCTAACAAATCATGGTTCATTAGGAAGGATAGTCTATGATGAAATAGAGTAGGCCATTGGAGATTTGAATTGGTAAAAAATGTAATTATTTGTTAAAAAATTTGTTTTCTCTTGTAAGACTAAGATCAACTATAATAAGTGTAATGTCTACACTGAGACCTCCACAAGATGTTCATCTTTTTAGCTTATTGATTAACAATGTGTTTATAAAACCTTTAATTACAAAATCCTTGAATAATTAGAGTTGGGTAAGAAACTTAAATATAAACCAACTTGAAAACATAAACTTTAAAATCTTTAGAGATGTTAAGTATATAGATTTAGAGAAAATTACACCTAAAATGGTGAATTTTGAATTGAATTAAAAAATACAATAGAAATAGGAAGCCGTAAAAATTCATTTAGGTAAAACTAAATGAAACCAACCGAAATCCAATGATTTTTTAAATATTACTGACGGAATCTAGAGAAACAATACCCCAAAAATCACACAACCAAACGTGCCGTAAGGGACCTAGACAGCTCCCTTCACCTATTAATGATAAGGGAACCAAGTAGATTAGGCTCTCTTTCAAGTATCATCATCATGATGATCCTACTCCGGCTGCTATATAAACGCGTGGAATCAATTCTGAAACGGATTTTGATTGAATCCTCGTCATGATGCCTTTGACGATGATTTACTCCAGCGAGCTATGTAAGGTTCGCTAGGCAAGGCGAAGCATTTCACGACATCCGACATCTAATGATTTTGGCCAAACTGAATGCATTCAAAGTTTACAGATCAAAGAAAGCCATTCAAACACGGCATTGCTCTTTGTACACCACTCCACAAATCCCCATTTTTTTGACCATAACTGTAGTTGTCACGGTCCCCAACCGGGGGAGTTTTACGAGAAAGTTCTGCACGCTTAACAGTAATCGCTTCGTAGTAGGTGCAGTCGGCAGTGACTGTTCGTATGAATGTCTTTCAAGTGAGCTTGATTGGGCTCTACTGTGAATTGTTATCGAAATCGTGTTTTGGGTGTTGAATCGCTTACACATTCATCAGCGTCGGAGCCATGGGAAACACCCGGTCTACATGTTGCACTTGCCTTGGCTCCGATCCAGAGCAGCAGTCCAGTGCTGTTTCTGATCATCACAACCACAATCCAACTGATCCATCCAGCGCTCAACCCAACACTTCAATTTCTTCATCCGTAGGTGTTCAAAACAATTCCTCGGTTTCTTTTTCATACTCAGCCGTTTCTCCCTCTGCTCAACAAAATTCAACTGCACAGCTGCCTAATTCTGTGATTGCCCTGCAAGTTGCGTCCTCGTCTTCCAACCAGAATTCAGCTCAACACCCCCTCCAAGCTTCTGCTTCGGCTGCTTGTTCTTCTAGCAGCGAGACAATTTTGACCACCGTATCAGCGGATGCAAATCTAGATGCCCTCGTGGAACACGTGCAAAACCTTTTGAACAAGGCAAAGGTACACCGAAGTCTCCGTGGCTCCTTAATTTTTATCATTCCTCCCTCCACTGCTTTGAATCCCAAAGGTTTTTTTCGGATTTTTAATCGTTTTTGTACTCTTTTATCACTGCTGCAGGGATCTTGCTCTTCTTCTTCAGATCGCCAAAATCCTGGTTTCAAATACTGGAAATACCTTGACAACTCGGAACTTAACAAAGTTAAAGACTTTCTTTCTGAGTCAGCCGACGGTGCTTCCGATCTAGTGAGTTTATGATTTGGGATTCGTTTTCCCACCAACCGTCCTATAATGTTTGTATTTTTATAAAGATTGAATATTCACGGTTAGATTCTGTTTGTTATGTTGATAGATTACGGTTTCGATTACAATTACAGGCACAGTCATTATCATCACTATCTCAGGATGGGGCCGACGCGTTGAAGAGCTCGGCCGAGACAGTTCTTCATGCAATCGGAAAGTCTCACTGGGCCGCAGCGGGTCTGCTTCTTGTTTGGTTCGTTTTGGAAAGACTTGACAGCATCTCGGAAAATCGTGCAGAGTGTTTGGATTTGTTGGATGAGATGTATAGGCTGGCTAGATACATTAGAGATCTTAAACGAACAGCCAAAATCAGACCGCGAGTTGCAGAATTAATGGAGGAATCTTTGCAATTGGTTGCTCAAGGTGCCATTTTGTGTTGCTCGCGCTTCCAGAAATCTTGGTTTTCAAGGTTGGGTCTCTGTTTTTCTTTTTAATTCTAGTTCTAATTTTATTCTTTTAATGATGTTTTGAAACATTCATGGGGAAATCGCAGATTCCTCGGTGCCTCGCTTGATGCACAGCGTCTGGAAACACTTCGCAAGGATTTGGACAAGACTCACAGACACCTGATGCTGGAAATGATGATATGTGTATATGATGCCCAGCATGGGATTCAATTCGAACGCCAAAAGCTGTATCCCAGGAATGCAGGTAGCTAAGAATCTTAGATATTGTAAATCTTTCAAAGTGCTCTCTGTAAAATTTGGTAAATGATAATAATTATAATAATTTTAGTACCAAACAAAGCCGATAAATCTATCCGACAGATTGAACGTACACCTCGAAGGCTAGAAGGTATGAACTTGCAATGCTTTTCATGAAAATTACCTTTTTGTACAGACAGTAAGAAGAAAGAAAGGTGGACAAATTTAAATTTACAAAGAAAACTCACACTGATGAATCCAGAAAAGATTCGTAAATAGGAAAATGAAATTGAAGCTTTATTACCTTTGAACAGGCATATAATCTATTGGACAGATATTACACTCTCATGGAAAATAAAGATAGAACTCTCTGAATTTACCAATCACCAATGAAGGCAGAAAAACAAATCAAAATAATAGAGTAGGAGTTAGGCACTAGTCCTCTAGTCTTCAGAGATAATTCTTAATTGTCCACCCTCTAAATAGGATATTGTCACCGGGTGAATCACAACGGAAAATTTTTCACCAAGTGATAGCACTAAGTGCCCGACTTAGCCAACTACTCTCAATAATGTGCAGCGATGCTCAAGAACACGGAAACACACTTACGGGAAAAACTCTCAACCTTTACTCACAAAGGTATAATACAACATGTATAGGCGCGGGCATTCCCGACCTTGCTAGTGTGCTCCCACAACTAGCGCTACACCTTGTAGCTCTAGAGGTGCTCCAACACCTTGCGTGTTTACAGGCACAGACATTCCCAGCCTTGCCAATGTGTTCCCGTAACTAACGCTACATCCTGTAGCTCTCCTATCGATTTGGAGGTGCCCCAACACCTCTTGGGTTTATAGGCGCGGGCATTCCCAACCTTGCCAGTAGACTCCCATAATTGGTGCTACATCTTGTAGCTCTCCCGTCGATCTGGAGGTACCCCAACACCTTTTGGATTTATGGGCATGGGCATAGCCTTGCCAGTGTGCTCGTGCAACTAGCGCTACATCCCAGTAGCTCTAGAAGTGCTCCAACACCTCACGTGTTTACAGGCACAGGAATTCCTAGCCTTGCCAATATGCTCCTGTAACTGGCGTTACATCCCAGTAGCTCTAAAGGTGCTCCAACACCTCACATGTTTATAGGTGCAAGCATTCCCAGCCTTGCCAATACGTTCCCGTAACTAGCGTTACATCATGTCGATTGCCCTTGTCGCTCTAGAGGTTAATCACCCCTGTCGCTCTCTAGAGGTGCACCAACACCTTTGGGGTTTATAGGCATGGGCGTACCTAACCTTGCCAATACCCTCCCAAGACTGGCACTGCATATCCAACATGGAGTATGCACATAACCCATTCTTGCCAATTTTGTCTTCCATCTACTTTGCCCCACTTGGCGATAACAGATACGCATGCGCTACAGCTGGATGAATCCAGATAGTCTCCTCGCATGCATCCCACCTAGCTTCATCTGGTGGTAACAGATGTGCATGCGCTACATCTGGGATGAATCTAGCTGCAACCCCCTTGCATACCTCTCACCTGGCTCCATCTGTTCTGGTAACTCCAATTACCCAACGCGCTTGCTACACGTGCCACCCAATTTGAGTTACTGAGTGCACGCACGCACTTTGCATTTATCTACAACCAACAAATGTCTTTCCACACCCTGGGTGTGGACCAACCGTAGCTCATGCCAGCCTGCACACGAGCCTTGGTATCAGTAGCTCAAAGGATCATGACAAACCCATCCCCACCGGATGAGTTCGACATCCTCGTCGGAAGTCCCTCCAAGTATAGTTGGATTGACTCCATGAACTACCATGAGGTAACATCACATTCCCATGTGGCATCTTCTTCACTACAATCCTTTCACTGGACTAAGTAGTTGGTGCATCAATTCCTTCGACTAGCACCTTTGGTCTGATGGCTAAGAATTCTCTCAACCATTCTTTGAAATTTCATTCGACTCAGCACATCCACTGCCTAGTTCTCTTGCCCAGGTCAATGAACCCAATCAAAGTCGAACTCTACAAGGTACTCTTGCACCTTACCTACTTTAGGAAGAGCTTCTTCTAAAAGAGCACCGATGCTCCATACGGTGTCTTCGAAGTTTGAAGGTAGCCAGCCTCCAACAGCTCATCCCATTGCTTGCGCAACTTCCTTTCAACTTAGTGCATCCGCTACTTGGTTCTCCCACCCAAGTCAATTAACTCCAATCGAAGTCGAATTCTACAAGGTACTCCTGCACCTTGCCTGTTTCAAGGAGAGCACTGGTTCTCCATACGAGGCCTTCAAAGGTTGAAGGTAGCCAACCTCCAACAGCTCCCACAACTCAGTAAGCTCTATCGAGGACATACAATATGGAACACTCACAAGCACTCTCACCCCTAGTTCCAACTCTATCTAGTGGTCTACCTTCCTCCTAGGAGGTAAGACCTTGGGCAACTCGGGCGACATCTCATTTGCAATTCTGTTAGCAGATCCCCCACACAAACAAGGACTTCCACGGTCTAGTTCTCCTTAATCTCTACTAAGGCACCCAACATAGTAATTTCACCCCTTTTTGGGCTCTTGGCGACAGTCAAGGCAAGTTTCTCCACCAACCACTGTAATGCAAAATTATTGGTTGCTCCTGTATCCAACATTGTCGTCACCTTCTGTTCGTTGAGGAAGACCTCTACGAACATCAACTCATTGGGTTGGCTGGACTTTTGAAAAGCAAGGGTGTTCAACAACTGTAACAGGTTACACCTCGGTTACTGCCATCTATGTCAGGTTCCTCTTGAAGCCTGAGGGTCAAGAGCCTCTCTTTTGATGGACAGTCAAGAGCCCAATGTGGTCCGTCACAAATGAAGCATCTAGACGAGAATTTCTTCCCTTGGGAGGCTCCATCTCCCTTGGGTTTTGGGGGGGGNGGGGGGGCGGTGCCCCCTCCTTCTTGTCTTTCGGACCTCGAGGTTGCTTTCCTCCCTTCTTACCCTCATCCTGGGGTTTCTTCTACTCTAAATCAAATCCAGAATTGCCTCGCTTATAATCGACCAAGCCATTCGTAGTGGCTATGATCATTGGCTGATCTTTAACATTCTACCTCCTTAGTTCTTCCTAAGCCCACAACTACAACAGCAACTTTCAGAGGAAGGAACTGATCCTTCAACTCTTTTTTCAACACCTCCCATGTTAAGATTTGAGGGTTGCTAGCACTCACATCATTCTCCAGCCATGTTCTCCACCATAGCTTTGCATCTCCCATAAGATACATGCTGGTGATTGTGACCCTCTGGTCCTCAGGTACATGAGTAGCAAAAAAGTACTACTCCATGTCCCAAAATAAGTTTTCCAGTTCGTTCGAATTCCGACTTCCTTCAAACTATTTTGACTTTGGCACTTCCAACTTGGATTTGTCCAGGTTTCCATCCCCATGTGAAGATCCTGCAATGATCTTCTGAGCAATGCGATGTCATCTTCAAGGAATGACAAACGTACATTTACGCCCTCGATCTCACCCACATGAGATTCGAGTTCACCCTGAACCAAATCATGGCTCTGCTACAGCTCGTTGATTTTCCTATGGTGCAGCACTGCCTGGTCTACAAGGGATTGAGCATTAGGAGTAGGGGCTCCAATCAACGCTTCCAAGATAGCAACGCGCTGAACAAGGTCCTCTATCAGAACAACCTTGTTCTAGTACCAACTATCACCAGGTGAATCACAACGGAAAATTTTTCACTAGGTGATAGCACTAAGTGCCCAACTTAGCCAGCTACTCTCAACAATGCGCAGTGATGGTCAAGAACAAGGAAAACACGCTTACAAAAAAAACTCCCAACCTTTACTCACAAAGGTATAATACAACATGTATAGGCACGGGCATTCCCGGCCTTGCCAGTGCACTTCTGCAACTAGCACTACACCTTATAGCTTTAGAGGTGCTCCAACACCTCACATGTTTATAGGCGCAAACATTCCCGACCTTGCCAATGCGCTCTCGTAACTGATGCTACATCCTGTAGCTCTCCTGTCGAACTGGAGGTGCCCCAACACCTCTTGGGTTTATAGGTGTAGGCATTCCCAACTTTGCTAGTACACTCTAATAAATGGGGCTACATCCTATAGCTCTCCCGTCGATCTGGAGGTGCCCCAACACCTCTTGGGTTTATGGGCACGGGCATTCTCGGCCTTTCTCATGTGCTCCTTCAACTAGCAATACATCCGAGTAGCTCTGGAGGTGCTTCAACACCTCGTGTGTTTATAGGTGCAGGAATTCCCGGCCTTGCCAGTACGCTTCCGTAACTGGCGCTACATCCGAGTAGCTCTAGAGGTGCTCCAACACCTCACATGTTTGCAAGCGCAGGCATTCCCAACCTTGCTAGTACGCTTCTGTAATTGGCATTACATCATGTCGATCACCCCTGTCACTCTACAGGTCAATCACCCCCATCGCTCTCTAGAGGTGCACCAACACCTCTGGGTTTATAAGCACAGGTGTACCCGGCCTTGCCAGTACACTCCCATGACTGGCACTACATATCCAACATGGAGTATGTACATAACCCATTCTTGTTAGTTCTATCTTCCATTTGCTTTGCCCCACTTGGCAATAACAGATGCGCATGCACTACATTTGGATGAATCCAGCTATAGTTCCATCGCATGCATCCAACCTGACTTTGTCTAGTGGTAACAGATGTGTATGTGTTGCATCTAAGATAAATCCAGCTGCAGCCCCCACACATGCCTCTCGCCTGGCTCTATCTGTTCTAGTAACTCCAGTTACCGAACGCGCTTGCTACATGTGCCACCCAATTCGAGTTACTGAGTGCACGCACGCGCTCCGCATTTATCTGCAACCAACAAATGTCTTTGCACACCCCGGGTGTAGACCAACCATAGCTCACACCAACGTGCACACGAGCCTTGGTATTAGCAGCTCAAAGGGTCATGACAGATACTCTCATTTTGTAGAAAGTAAAAATTCTTCAGAAAATTTTACAGAGTGGAAATTCTTTAGAAGTTGGACATATATCCGTATAGTGAGAAAACAGCATGTTGGCAGTCGTACCCCCAATCTACTACTGCCAATAATAATAATAATAAACTTTATTTTAATTTCTAAAATTAAACTTTTTTTCTTTCAACTTGACTAACGGGTTTAAAATTTGAATTTTTAGTGGGGAGAGATCACGAGTTAAGGAGAATTGTCGAAATGTTGGAATTTGAAAGTGACAAGAATGTGGTAGCAGTAACTCTCTACGGATTGGGAGGCATAGGCAAGACAACGCTTGGAGATGCAGTTTATGCCAGCGTTCTCGTTGAGGAATTTCGTTTTTCCAAAGTGAGCCTTTTTGACACCCTTTATATGAAGCCTCTTCTGATCAAAGTGCAGAAAGCAATCATAGAAGACATATCATATGCTACGAATTCTGAACCACGGTCTCATACACAAGGTCAAGTAGAGCTATTTGAAGTATTTCAACGATACCCCTGTTTTGTGTACATTGACAACGTTCTGGATGTGGTGGAATTGCAAAAGCTGTTGCCCCCGGAGCTGGATAACTGCAAAAAGCTGAGGCTTTTGCTCACTACAAGAGATGCAAATGTCAGAGACGGTTTGGATATTCAGAATCCGGACCAAAACAAGCTCTTCGATGTAAACTCTCTACCAGCTGAGAAATCCTCCATTGTTTTGCGGAAGCATATGGGAAATTCTGCGCAAGAGATAGCATCGGAGGAATTTGAGAAGCTGCTCAAGATCTGCGGGGGTATTCCTCTATGTCTAGAAATGGTGGGTAGATTCATCAGAAATGAACCTGACAAGGCCTTGGCTTTGAGGTCCATCAGGGAGGAACAGAAGCATCACCGTGACGGACACAGTTTACACAGTTTTGGTCTGAAACATCTGAATTTCTTCGAGTTCGCTTTTAATGGTCTTAACCAGTCGTGCAAAGACGCGTTTCTTGACATTTGTGCTTTTCTGGTTGGGATAAAAACTCCCTGGTTCATTGTCACATGCATCTACGGGGAGGATGTCGTGAAAGTTTTGGAGAATCGAGGTCTCATCAGAAAAGAGCAGATAGTCACAAGGTATTCAGTTTCTGATCCGTATCCAGGCACGAAGACTTTCCCTAGGCTGGAAATGCATGATGTGGTGTTAGAAAGTGGAAGGAAGATTTTGAAATGTGAGGTATCGAGAATTAGAAGTTGGCAACATCTTCGGAGTTTGCTGGAAGCCGATCTCAATGAGGTAACATAGCCTTCCTTTGAGCAGTATTTTCGTCCTTTTGAGTGAGAACTGTTGAGTGATGGTTTTTTATTCCAGTACCGCTAAACAGGCTGTTCTTATATCATCCTTACTAAAATTTCCTATTTATTATTACCTTCCGGAGATCAGGATAATTTAAGGGAATGGAAGGAGTTCAGGTGTTTTTTTTATCATATTTCTTGTTTTATTGTTAAGCAAGATAAAACTCATTCATTTTCTATTCATTTAACATTGTATTAGTTATGCTTTGCAACTGCTATTTCTTTCTATTTTTAAAATGACAAAAATTGATGGAATTTAAAACTGTTTTCAAGATAGCCACTAAAAAGTAGCCAGTTTGGAAGAATGCAAGGAAACATCGACTTCTAAGGAATTAAGGTGTTTTTTTTTATCATATTTGTTTACTTCTTACGCAATATAAACTTAGCTGAATTTGAATGCATGGAAACATTTACCTCCAAGGGTAAGGTATGCTGTTAAATTTGTTTAATTTGCTCATTTTCTACTCATTTAAAAATGTATGTGTTATGCTTTGAAAATGCTATTCCTTTTTATTTTACTTTTGGGGGAACTGCCATAAGGTAAAGAGAGCAAAAATCTGTCGAGAGGCATTACAACCTAAAACCTTAGGGAGGCCAAAAGAAACCTGTCCACGATGTCAGAGAATGCTTCACGGCTATTTGAGCAAGCATACCTGACTCATACGTGATGTCAGCAGCAGGGATTCACAGAACTCAAAAGAGAACAAAATTAGGGTGTTAGTGACTTGTTGAAAAACAAACGTTACTAGGATCTTGTTACTTCAAAGTAGCAAAACACTTACCCGAAGAATTTATCATTTAAGATATAAGTATATAATGAACTGGGTTAAGTCACATTTAATATTAGGTAAGGTGTTTGTATCTTCACCTTTAATTCATCTTAAAGAAAAGCTTTTTCATTCATTCAATATCTTTCAAAAGTTTAACACTGACTCCAAGTGCCTAGCCTATCCATATAAAGTTAGTTTACCACCAACGTCGTGAATAGGCAAACAACACATCCATTAGTAAGCTAAACAATAATCTAGAAAGTTTATTTTCTGACCTTTCAAAACCTAAATTCCTAAATCCATACAATTGTTTATGAGTTTTGGTTTTTGTTATTGCAGAACAACAAAAGATTTACCTGAAAGTAGAGAATAAATTTGGTAGGAATCCTCTAGGTTAAAGGAGCAAGCCGTTTACGGTTCGTGGATATAGAGGTTTTTCTATGGATTTGTTTCCATGATCGGATCATGCATACTCATTTATGTGTATCCTTAAAGTTGATTCGTCATGCAATGAAAATTTCTTTCTGAGTTCATGGGAAAAGCGGTTAATCCAAGCTCATGATTGATAAAGCACGAGTTGAACAACCCGACATTTACCTTTGCAGAGTTTGCCCCAGCCACTAACATAAATGCTAATTCCCAAGTTTACAAATGCAGAGCATATTTTCTGGCATCAAGGCTATCGATATAATTGAGATGGAAGACCTGGAGGGGAATGCGCAAGAAACGGTAGAGATTTTGAAGGTACCTGCGCGCAAACTAGATCTCTCGTATTCGTGTCTGCGGCATTTTTGCAACGTATATACTCCTGAAGACAGGNCTTCGTGTCTGCGGCATTTTTGCAACGTATATACTCCTGAAGACAGGAAGACGCCTCCCAGAGAAGTCATTGAGATTAAAGGAACATGTAGAGCCGCTTTTGAAAATCTCCTTACATGCACCTGTCCATACCAAGCATTGCCTTTTGATGTTTCCAAATGTAAAAGTTTGAAGGAGCTCTCTTATTCCCCAACAGCAGCTGTAAACCTGTCACAGGTGAATATGAACATTTGGTTAATTCATGCAACTGTACTAGAACAATTTGAAGTGAAGGACATTAGAATGATGTATCTGTTTATATCTTCTGCAGCTCCCGGAATCTCTTCGGAGTTTAAAGATTTACCTGGCAGATGGAGGGAGGGATACCCTTCCCATCAACCTAGGGCAGCAGGAAAACCAACTGTTGTTGCCACATCTTCAGCTATTAATAATTGATTGTACACGGAGCTGGTTTTCAGTTGACCAGGATTCTTCAAGTATGTGCGAGATGCCTAATGATTTGTATCGTCTGGGCAGCCTGCAGCATCTGTGGATATGGAATTGCCGCTCCCTAAGCAAAATCCCTGACGATATCGAAAAGTGCCGAGGCTTGAGTTCACTGGCAATAATCAATAGTGAAAAACTCGAAGAACTTCCCCAAGAGTTATGTTTGCTTTCATCCCTGCAAGCGTTGGATTTGAGAGGATGCGTAAATCTGAGGAAACTGCCAGACAATTTTGCAATGTTGAGTTCACTGTCATCGTTAGTTTTACGAGGATGCGAAAATCTATGTGACCTTGCTGATGGATTTGATTCTCTCTCTTCGCTGCAAACACTAGATATAGTAGGATGCAACAAGTTAGAAAGCAGAGTCATAGACAAAATCAGAAAGATGGAAACTCTGAAACTTTTCATACACAAACCTGGGAAGTTTGTTTTTCGCTGTCCAAATGTCGGCGAAGGCCTTTCGATTGAACTTTGAATGAGTAGCCAAACAGAGCAATTTGCAATTGAAGGGGAAGAAATCTATAAGAGTAGGAACCTTAGGGATGACGGAAAGTGCTTTAAAAATATGTAAAAATATGTAGAATGAGAATTTAAATGTAAAGTGCTTTGAAAAATAAAAATGGAATAGAAATGATTTATTACCTTTTTAAAGGAGCTAAGATTTTAGTAAGAATATTTACTCAGATTTTGATATGTTTTGTGCATATTGAAACATTCATTAAGGAAGTCATCCAAGGCTTGTAATTCTAGTTTAAACAACTTGAGCAAATTCTTTTTTGAATGTTATATTTAAGTCTTAAGTTAAAAAATGGGATAAATGAGAAAGAATTGTTGGGCTACTTCAATCAACTCTTCTAAAACTTCAATCAACTCATGTTTTTTACTTCAATTGTTGGGCTACTTCTAAAACTTCTTACGAGAGAATTGATCATATTATTCATTGATTTATTTGGTTTGCTAAGCAACATAGAAAAGGTTTTTCTAGAGTTACTTGGAATATTTGTAGTAGTAGCAAGAAAGATGGAGGACTTGAACACATTAATTGTTATAATCAAGGTATTTCTACTGCAACAAAATGATTTGCGAAGTACATTAATGGAGATGATGCTTAGATGCTCTTTTTAAGAAACAAACTTATGCAAAGAAAATATAACAATGATAACATTTGGTCTTCTAATAACTTTCTTCACTATTTTCTTTTTTCTTAGGCCATTTCTATTCCTAGCTCTTCAATTCTAGAAAATATGCTTAGTAAATATTGGAATTACAATCATATTACAATTTTAGAAAATATGCTTAAGTAAATTAGTCCATGGTGGCTTTCTTTTAATAAAGGAGCATAGGCTATTAATGCATTTAGATTGTATACCACCTGGAGTAGATTTGGTATCACTACAGTTTCTTATCTTTGTACACATGATAGATGGATTACTTGGTATGAAGCTTTTAGCCTTTATGGTTTGAATAGAAAGAGAAAAAAGAATTTTGAAAATTTAATTTCTAATCTTAAGAATTTATTTAAAGTTGATGAGACGCGATTCACATAGGCTGCGATATTGCGTCCATTGCGATATTGCATCCCCCGTGATATCGCATTTTCCCTATGATATTGTGTACGCGATATCGCAATCCGCCACCATATCTATGATGAGACGCGACTTGCACTAGGCCGCGATACGCGATATCGCATCCCATGCGATATCGCGTACGCGATATCGCGTCCCGCCGCCATATCTATAAATAAGAGGCGGCACTCCCTTCATTTCCCAATCCTGGCTAGTGTAGCGAAGCTCTGGCAGATTGATCACTCCAGAGTTAGAATTTTTCCCCATGTGCCCGCAGTAGGAGTCATAGAGTGAACGGCTCTTTATTCGAGCAGCTTGTAACATGAACCCAAGTTGTGTACGGCAATAAAGACGAACTTGTTTGGATAAACCTTGCAGCACATGGTTTCATTTATTGCTTTCCTTTACTGCTTTCCTAGTGCGTTCAAGTACGACTTGATTACGAGCGTCTACGGACGTGTACGGCTAGTCAAGGAATCGGCTGCTTGACGCAATGCATGAGTACGACTCAATTACGAGCATTGGCTGCTTGGTAACCCAGTAGCGTATTCCAGGATTCTGCGCTTGGTAACTCCAGGGTCCAATGTGTACAGCTAGTTGAGGAATCGGCTGCTCATTGCTAGGCTAAGAACGTGTGATAAGTATGACTTAGTTACGAGCACCCACGGGTGTGTACGGCTGGCTAAGGAATCGGCTGCTTATCACACGTAGGCTAAATAGGTGCCTCAATACGACCACTTCGAGCACTTGCGTTACGTGTGGCGATCCCAGTAACGGCTAGCGTTTGGTAAGCCACAGTTGCATAGTTCAGGGTGTGTCCGGCAAGTGGGAACGGATGCTGACGCTAGTTAATTTAGACTTAGATCTTAGTTAGAGATAGTTTAGTTTCTCAACTCTTTTCTCGTAGTAGTATAGAAGATAAGCTGAAAATACCAAAAAAATCACATACCTCGGACTTGCTTAACCATACACCGTAACACATACAAGCAAGCCTGGGAAGACAACGAACGATTAACCCCAAGTGTTTCTTGTGGCGTTAAGGCATTTAGTCTGCGGAGTTCGACCGGATCGCGCGTGTACACTCGTATTCGTATGGTGGAGTGTAGGGGTACCTCTCCATTCATCATTGGCGCCGTTGCCGGGGACTAAGTGTTTTTTCGCCAATTTAACATACGGGATATCACTCACATCGTTGTGAGCTTAAAACGAACCTTAGGGTTAATCAGTTA
>MNCI01000889.1:1097-13254 GCA_015680685.1 Gnetum montanum
CTTCCCTTGGCTTGGAAATGTACAGTTCCTTCTTAATAAGAACTTCAATGAACAAGTGACTGGGCACCTCTCAAACTAAGGAAGGACTCAAGGATTTGCAAAGGGTGTGACTTCAAGGGAACTTGATGTTTCTGTGTTGGTCATTCACTTGGATGCTTGGATGTTTTCTTCTTGGGTTTTCTTACCGTTCCAATGTAACCCAATAGTCGGAAGCTGAGACAATAAAAATAAAGAAGTCTTTGCATGGTGTGGTCCCCACGCATAAAAACACAAAACAAAACAAAAAGAAGAAAAAAAAAAGAAAAGCAAAAAAAACAAAAGTGAGGATTCAAAGCACACCCCTTAGACGAAATAAAATTTGGGCTGCAAGCACTGGTTATGGAACCAAAGTGTTCCCTCTAACTAAGGCCCTTCTCGCTTCCCATTCTCTCCGTTGTTTCGTCGGAATGGTGGTGGCTTCTCGAAGTTGCATCCTTGTTACCCAAGTGGATGATTTAACCAACTGCATTGATGCGAAGTCACTGGAAGTGGTTGGTTTGAGCCCAGAGTTGGAATGAGATTCGCCAAGTCACATTAATCATGTAACACACAAGGGGCTGTACACCACCTTGTTCTTGGGATTCCATTCCACTTCTCTTCTTCCCATCCTTCTCTCCATTGTTCACCTCATTGCCGGTTGTATCATTGTATATACTTTAGTTGATGCTTTGTTTTCTTTTTGGTAAATTCTTCCGGTTAAGACTTTAACTCTTGTTTCCAAAGGACATTCCCAGAGCCCACGGACTCTTTGAATGTGGGATTGTCAGGGCATTAAGGGCATGAGCCTGCTTTGGGGAGGACCCACTGACATTCCTATTTGGAACATTAGTTAACTTCTTTTCCTTAACGTTTTGCAATTAATTAACATTTTTGTTCATTTCCATCATGACATCCTTTTTATCGATGCCATAGTTGTCCCTTTTTACCTATCATTCCTATTCCTTTTCTCTCTCCATTCTAACGCTACCGGAGGTTCGCGATTAGTCATGGGGGTACGGGGCCTGATTTTTCGATTTTTATCCTAAGCCCCGGATTTTTTCGTTTTTCTTCCTAACCCCTATACCTTCGGTAGTCATCATCTATATTTTCCCAGATCCATATCAGCCATACCACACCTTAGCCAGTGAACCTAAACCGAAGCAAGGTATGCTTTACTTAATGATTCAATTACCCTTGCTAATATATGATGGTGTTGTGTGTGCAGATGGCAATCATACAACAACAGAATGGATCTGGAGCAGACACTTGGAATGGAGCAGCGCTGAAGCAGCATGCAAGGAGTGGAATTGATAATGCGCTTACAGATGGACAACGAAAGGCGCAATCTAGGCGTTGGCAGCAACAAGACTCTTCTTCTTTCTTCTCTTCTATTCTCTCTCCTCTTTTCTCTCAGCTGCCAACTGTGGCCTGATGTCATTGTAATAAGGTGTTCACCCATGTTGTCATGAACACCAGTTTTTGTCAAGTCTTGTAATAAAGACCGTTCACATGTCATCCCATTAGTTCCATTTCCCCTAATAATCCCATACCTACCTGATATCATTGTAAGGAACTCGAGGACGAGTTTTCATTCAGTCATGGGGGTATGATGAGACGTGATTTGCACTAGGCTGCGATATCGCGGACGCGATATCGCGTCTTCTCCTGCGATATCGCGTACGCGATATCGCGTCCCGCCGCCATATCTATAAATAAGAGGCGGCACTCCCTTCATTTCCCAATCCTGGCTAGTGTAGCGAAGCTCTGGCAGATTGATCACTCCAGAGTTAGAATTTTTCCCCATGTGCCCGCAGTAGGAGTCCTAGAGTGAACGGCTCTTTATTCGAGCAGCTTGTAACCTGAACCCAAGTTGTGTACGGCAATAAAGACGAACTTGATTGGATAAACCTTGCAGCACGTGGTTTCATTTATTGCTTTCATTTACTGCTTTCCTAGTGCGTTCAAGTACGACTTGATTACGAGCGTCTACGGACGTGTACGGCTAGTCAAGGAATCGGCTGCTTGACGCAATGCATGAGTACGACTCAATTACGAGCATTGGATGCTTGGTAACCCAGTAGCGTATTCCAGGATTCTGCGCTTGGTAACTCCCGGGTCCGATGTGTACGGCTAGTTGAGGAATCGGCTGCTCATTGCTAGGCTAGAACGTGTGATAAGTACGACTTAGTTACGAGCACCCACGGGTGTGTACGGCTGGCTAAGGAATCGGCTGCTTATCACACGTAGGCTAAATAGGTGCCTCAGTACGACCACTTCAAGCACTTGCGTTACGTGTGGCGATCCCAGTAACGATTAGCGTTTGGTAAGCCGCAGTTGCATAGTTCAAGGTGTGTCCGGTAAGTGGGAACGGATGCTGATGCTAGTTAATTTAGACTTAGATCTTTAGTTAGAGTTAGCTTAGTTTCTCAACCCTTCCCTCTGATAGCATAGGAGATAAGCCGAAAATACCAAAAAAATCACATACCTCAGACTTGCTTAACCATACACCGTGACACTTACAAGCAAGCTTGGGAAGACAACGAACGATTAACCCCAAGTGTTTCTTGTGGTGTTAAGGCATTTAGTCTGCAGAGTTCGACCGGATCGCGCGTGTACGCTCGTATTCGTATGGTTGAGTGTAGGGGTACCTCGCCACTCATCAGATAGTCTCCTAAAACGAGTTTTCACAGGTGTTCGTGTGTCCAAAATTTATGCATCAACACACCCTAAACATTTTAAGTGATGTCATCCATTGAACATGCAACTTGTTGCTTATCATGTTCATAAAATATTTTTGTTAGTAGGTTGAGATAATTGAGTGTGGCTCCAACCAAGTATATAAAAGAATCCTTATTATTATTTCATAGGGTATACCTCTATTGAAAAGTTTTGTTTTTTAAAATCTCCTTTTCAAAAATCTTCACAATTTGTCTTACTTTCATACTATTTAAAATTTTATCATAATATGAGTTTTTTATTGAAATATTACCTTTTTTAACAAAATTTTTATATACTTTTAAATAACAATTCTCTGAATCATCTTTTAATATTATATTTGTTATTATATATCTTCAAATAACAATTTTCTGATATTTAATAAATATACTATTACCTTAATTTGATTAAACTAAAATAACTTGCTTTGCTATTTTCTAATTTTACAACTTTTTGAATTTGATGTTAATGAAATTTCATACTAGGAAAGAAAAGCTTAAATTAAGCCAATCAAAGCCTGTAATGTGGTTGGCCTTTATTGCTCCTTAATGGCACTTTTGATGGTTACATATGATAGCATTGTACATAAACCACAATCCATGCAATGGGTGAACAAAATTGAAAAGTGCAAGCTATTGTTGTCTATATATTTGGAGTGTTGGAATCCGAAACAATTAAAACATAGGTACACTTCAAGATTTATGGAAGTTTATAACTCAATGCTACTTAGTAGAACCAAACATGTGACCTAGGGTTACCAAGCTGATGATCGGCAAGGTACCCCTACACGCAACCATACGAATTACAAACATTCATGCACGATCCAGTCAAATTCTGTGGATGGGACTAGTTGTGGCATCTAGATCGTTATGCTTTGATCGTAGTTCGGTGTCTTCCTACTTGGACTAGTGGTAGCTTTGTCATGTATGGTTTAGTCCAAAGTGAGGCGTATGATGTTTCCTAACTCTATGCTACTCTTGGTGATGAAAAAAGATAAATTAATTAACTAATGAACAATGAAAAATAAAGCCTAAATTAGCCTATTGCGATGGTATCCGCTCCTAACCATTCGTACATGTCTTGGACTTTGTGGAGCTACTTCTGGGTTTACCAAGTGTACATCATTGGTTGTGCCAAACTATACACCTCTAGGCGACCAAGTATTTACACTTAAACACTCGTGATTAAGCCATACACATTCTGCTTAACAACAAGAACAGTAAATAACCATAAATGGAAATGTTTAACTAAAGAAAGCATTGAATAATTAAAACAATAATAGTAATCTAAGTGGATGCTACAATGATGGAAGTAATCTCGATCTTTATTGTTAGTCATGTAACATGTCCAAGTACGTCACACTTGAACAAAGGTGTTGTACAATTACAAACATCATACTGTGGGCATGAATTGGGAATAATAGAAAGAAAAGAAACTGAAAACTAACTATTTCTAAGATGTGCAAAAATTGTCTCATCCGGAAGCCCAAGTGCAATATTTATAGGTGAGGTCCATATGAGGCGACGTTGAGTATCTGACATCACTTATTAGCCCGGACATTGGGTACATGATGTTAGGACTCCAACATCGAATATCTGATGTTAGGGCCTGTCAAATCACATCTCATCATACCCCCATAATTGAATGAAAACTCATCCTCGAGTTAAACAAAGATGAGGAACAAGTCTTTTACAAAATATTGGGTAGGTATGGGATTATTGACTGACTCCAACAATGGACAAAATAACTGACTCTTTGCATGCCGCAGTGGTGCATACAAAAATGGGACACATTATTACAAAACAAGACAAGACAAAACAAGACTGGGAGGCTCATGTAGTGCTCAGAGGTGGTGGCTCTTCCATTGGTCACTTCCCTTTATTGTCAGGCCACTGGAATTTGTAACAATTGAGCAAGGCCTACAATTTTCCTCCTTTGTCCTTGGGTCGTGCATCGTCCAAGTTGCTATGTCGATGTGTGCTGGTGCTAGTACATCCCAAGGACATAATAGTTATGGAAACATCTGATTTGCCTTGACATACAAAGCTACGAACTACTATCGTTCCTCCTCGAAGGCCCTAGCTTTATCCTTTAGTTCATGATAGTCTATCAATCTTTGAGCTAAGTTTGAGGCTACATCTTTCTATCCCTAGTAGCTAGCTTTGACCACTTCTAATTCTGAGTTTGCCACTTGTAACTTTTACAATGCATCTTTCTTATCCACAAACTCCTTCTCATACAATGTGTAGGCAAAAGTTTTTAATGAGAGCAATTTTGAGATCATCCCATGTTTCCACTAATCTTTAGACCATTCCTGACTTCATTTCATGGAAAATGCCAAGCCACCAAGTCTAAGCGACATCATCCAAGAATTCGAAGACGTTGTTGATGTCCATTTCTCTTGATAGTTATTCATCTTGAGAAAATGCTCCATCTCAAAGATAAATGCATCCAAGAGTTTGTCCCTTGTACATTTTGGACATTAGCTCAAAACTTTTGGGTTTATCACCCTGAACCAAATGCCATTGCCTTGGTTTGAACAACCACCTGGTCCTTTAGTTTTTTGTCCCTCACCTTGAGCTTCTACACCTAGGCCTCTAGGGTTGTCATCCTTTGCAAGACATCACCCATTGAAACCTAAACATCATCAATGATGTCTCCCATCCGTTCCACGTAATTCTAAAGCATAAAATTCTAAGCTATGGAGAGCTTGTGCTTAGCTCTTGAGTTCAATTCCCAAACATATGGGCCCTTCAGCTTTTTGACAAGATCATGAACCATATTCATCCTCTTTGTCACTAGCAAGTGACTAAGGATTATACTATCAACTTCTAAGAGCTACCTCCATAGTTATTGCATCTTATCAAGGGAGTTAGGCTTCCTAATAGATACCTTGTCGTTGTGCCTCAAGTTCTCATGTTTAGGTATCACATCGTGTACCTTGACATGCACACACTCCTCCATGTTGACATAAGGGTTGGAGCAAGTGGGAGTATCACTAGAGTTGCAACTCCCCTTACTCTTCTTCTTGTGTACCATCATCACCAAGAATTCAAGTGACGAACCACATTCCACCACCAAACTCAAAATGCAACCTTAGCTCTAATACCAAGTGTAATGGTGCTACACTTGGAAAATACTATTTGGCACCACCCAAGAGTCCCAACAATAGCAACAAGGGAGGAGAGGCTCAAGGTGGACTACACCTCATAGCTTATCATACCTATTTCACAACATAGAGCACACAACCCATTAGCCAGTGGTTAAAGGCATTAGAGTTGCCATAAGTAGTAGCTCAAACCAACAAGGTGCACACATATACATACAACAAGCACATAACACACTGTTCTCCTAGAAGAGCTAAGACGTATTCTTATGTTAATGCATCTAGCCCTAAACCCCACTCCAAGAGAGGGTGGTGGCCTAAGCATCAAAGCTAAAGCTTTTTCATAAACCTACATATCCCAATGACAAGGTACACAAGGAATCAAGGCCCATTTAAGTTTAACATGATGGTTAGAATAGTATGGAACCTAAAAGAATTTCCACGCTCCTCCAACAACCTCATTCTAAAGGGAAATAACCTTCGATCCACCAACAAAGCATGTTTTCCTACACAAGTAGCAAGTCTACTCAAGCAAATGTTTCTAAGCTATATTGATCCCACTGCCCTCTCAGCATTTCCATGTGGCAAATCCAATTAAGCAAATTAAAAATTAGTAATGCCTACATTGAATTTCAATACACAGTTTGATAGTGTGACAACAATGAATAAAAATTCTATAATTAAGCATACTCATTTTGGAGTAGTATTAGGATGAATGACCTCTTGAGAAGTCTTGTTTAAAAATGAGATGTTAGCCTAGTGGTAAGACTCTAGGGACTGTCATTTGAAGTAATGGTAAGGTGCTTGTTTCTCTAGTTAAAGACTTGGTCTTGAGCCTAGGCATAGCCACTTGAAAAGGTTAGGATCTCGCTTATATACCAACCCTCACAAGTAGGCCATCACAAGACCTACTTAGTGGGATGAGCACTATTGCTCCAAGTGATGATCCTTCTTTATACATTGAATTTCCAACATGAAAAGGCCTTCTTTGCTCTCCAAGCAATGATTGTTCCTTTAGATATTAAATTTGCTCCAATGATCCTTCTTTATACATTGAATTTCCAACATGAAAAGGCCTTCTTTGCTCTCCAAGCAATGATTGTTTCTTTAAATATTAAATTTCCAGCATGAAAAAACCCTCTCTCTTGTTTCATTGCATCGATCACAATACAAAAAGCATAGCCAAAAGAATAAAAAGTCATTTGAGGAAGTACTTGATTCAAAAATCTATTTTCAAAGATATAGATCAACAATTAAAAATTTCTAACTTGTCAAAGATATAGATCAACAATTAAAAACTTGTGACTTGCAAACCATCTTAAAATAGATGGAAAAATCCAATCCCTTCTAGCATCCGATACTTTTTTGGCTATTCAGTCTATGCCATGAATCTCTTAAAATTAATGTCTTGCAAGTCGAAGCATTAAGACCCCTTCTTAACACCAAGAAGACAACTCCAAGTATATGATAATTTACAGCTCATAACAAGTATATGAATTAATTTCTAAATATTTTATCATGACCTCAAACATTCCTAGAGAGTTCTGATTATCAAGCGAACCAAAATTTGAATGACAATTTATAATCCTCTTAACAGGATATTTATATATAACATATGGAATGAAACATTTTGGAGATATTATCTAACATTACAATATTGATCCAATGATATTACTGTTATAGAAAATAGGAAAGGGCCCTCTGAGCAGTCCATTATTGACGGAAAGGGAAATCTAATGCCCATGATCAAACCTTCCCTATGATTGGTAGTCGACCTCTAAATACAAGTATTCAGCCCGTCTCGTTTACCTTTTTTAATTTTTTAAAGTTCAGCAGGAAACTTAATTTAAGTCGACCTAAGTCAGTCCATCTCAGTTACTTTTCTTATTTCTAGAGTTCCATCGGCAAACCTAATTTGCAACAAGTCACTACTAATCGGTGAAACAGTATTAATACCCAGCTCTTGAAAAACTAATCATGTTTTAATCTACCTTTTTGTTGGTTCCCCTGCAGAGTTTCAAATTCAGACCCTACAAACCTGTCAATGGAGCTGTATGTTGCTTACCAAGATTGTCCCATGAATAATAATCTAATAACTATCAGAAATATGGGCTAAACCACCAGAGTTCTTCAGCCACTCGCGATTGTATGGAACAACCAGCAGGCTGTCCCAGCCCAACAGCAAAGCTTATGAAGCAGCAATCACCAGATACTAACATGAAACTCCAGCTGCGATGCAACTAAAATTGGTTACATTAAAAGGTTGCTTTCCAGGGCAGAACAAACAAGCATTGCACTACATCTGCTGACCGAAAATTTGCCTCTTTACACAGTTGAATTAATGGATATACATATAAAAAGCCATATGCACCATCAGGATTCCTTAGAAATTTCTTTCAACTCCGAAAGTTGCAATATCTGTTTTGCAGTTTCAAAGTTCATTTAAATGTATTAAATAATATTGCACTTTTCGTCTAGAACTATCTATGATGCCATGGCAGTATAGAATGAACAATAGCAGGATAAAAGTTACTAAAGGCAACCATAAGATGATGAACAGTGATTTCTCAATAGCTACACTAAACAGAAATATATAGGATTCATTTCACTTTTTTAATTACATGAGAACAAATTAAACATCATGGATAAAAATTTCAAATAGATTTAAGAAACTACTAGAGCGTCATACTCAATTATTTTAAACAAGCTTCACCATCTCTGGGAAACGCAATTTGCAGAGATGGCTTTCGAGTGATAAACAGACAAAATCCTGTAATTTTCAAAAAACCTTTAAAAATCTCACCACAAAATCTTTAAAAAATTTCATGTCATCCATGCCTACAAATTCAGTTGTGGGTTCAGCAAATAAAATATGTGCATAGCTTTGGTGCAAAACTTCAAAACTGCTTCAAGCATCAAAATGCAACAATTCTGTTCTACAGAAAAACTTAAAACCCAGACAAATGAATGACGAACTCCAACTACGACTTGTCTAGATGATGCCAATCTTGTTTGCCACATCCAATGCATCATAATCAGGAGTCAACCTAACATAAGCCTTCTTCAAACCATCGGGCCTGAAGGGGACAAAGAGCAAAACATGGATGAGAAAACAACAAGAATATCAAAGGAATTCGGAACAAGGCAACAACCTTTATTTTTTAAAAATAAACCTAAAAAGTATGCATTATCCCTACAAAGAACCGTACCTGATCAATGTGTTAACCTTCTTGGCTTGGATATCGTACATCTTCTTGACAGCAGCTTTGATCTTCTTCTTATCAGACCTAACATCAACAATGAAAACGAGGGTATTGTTGTCCTCAATCTTCTTCATTGCAGATTCAGTCGTCAATGGATACTTGAGGACCTCATACTGGTCAAGCCTGTTCCTGCGAGGCGCACTCAGACGTGGGTACTTTGGCTTTCTCTCAAGCCTCTCTGTTTTGGGCCTGCGAAATATCACAGATGTTCTTCTTTTCTTTGTCTTCTTCACACTGCTGCTAGCTCCTGATTTTACAGCTTTTGCTGCCTTAGTTGCCTGACTCTTGGGATCCGCAGCCTTCTTAGCAGATGCACCTGACCCGGAAAACAACAAACGAACATCTGTTCACACTGATAATCAAATACAACTACAACTAGGGCAATTTCGGAACAAAGCAAAACAACAAACAAACATCCATTCGCACTAGAAACCCACTACACGTATGGCAATTTCCGAAGAACGCGTCTAAACTTCTGCAACTTATCAAGCATAAAACTTACGCCATGAGAAAAACAAAATCTGGCCCAGAAATTGCCCCTCGGGAAAAAAAATAGAAAAAGGCATAAAACTGCAGCGCGAGAAAGGAAATAAATCACTACATGAAGCAAAAAAACAAAAGAAAAAAAAACCTGCAAAAGAAAATCAAATGCTTTGTACAAACTTTCTGGTGAAATCAAAAGAAAATAAACAAGTTGCAGGGTATCAACCGCTTTCTTTCAGAACTTGTGACAATACAAAGGAGTTAATATAATTCCGAATCATTTTAAGATTCTAAAAACGTTTGAAAAACCGATAAATACGATAACGAGAAAAGAAAGGTGCGTCAAAAACGTAAACAAACCCTTGGTTGGAGCCATGATTTTTTGGTGCAGACACCGACCGAAACCTCTCCTCCTCTCCTCTGCTCTGCTCTCCAAACCCTAGCTCGATCTTCAGCCACAATATAGGGGATGGAGGCTTCTCTACTTCTGCGTTTTACATAAACCCTTAGCTTACCCGCTATCGTGTAAACCCTAAATAAATAGTCATGTTTATTGTAGCAAAGCTCGGTTTGTACCCTGGTAGTGTACTATTTAGTGTACCGATGTGTTTCAACAATTATTTTTGTTTTGCATACATTTTCGAATATTGAAAAATACAATTTATTCTCATTGTTTTCTGTAAAATTTAAGTTGATATATGCACCATGCCTTGTTCCTCTTACTTTGTAAAAAAGTCTCTTTGCACAATCTGTACCATGTTGTAGCTTAGCCGGTTGGCTCACACACTTGCCCCCAAAGGTACTAGTTTGAATCCCATACCAACACCTTGCATGCTACATTGGAGGTATGTTCCAGGCACAAATAACTCAATTGAGTATTCTATTAAAAAGCAAAAAACAATAGGGTGTTAACCTAGTGGTAAGTCATGGGTTTAATTTTGGTGAGCAATGTTGAGTCATAAAATTCTAATTGGACTATATATCTTGGAGCTTACCTATTAAAAAAAAATTCATTGAAGAGAGAGTTTAAAGAAAAAACCTAGTGGTTTTGAAGATGCCTTTTCAAGTTTTCATCCTTACAACCAATCCTAAAAAACCTCCCCTTTTAAGTAGAAAAAGGATTAGGCCTTTCCTTTATTTAGAAGAGAAGAAAAAAACTCTCTCTAAAAAAAGAATACATTAATTAGAGATAAGGAACAAATAACAACAAAAACTGAAAGCTTGCCATCGTTGAGCCTTCAAAACAAAAAGGAATTAATACTATAGAAAACAAAGTAATTGTTCAGCTTTCACTAAGAGTTTCTTTGCTTGAAGTTGTAGTTGAAAGGTGGTATCTTTGAGAATCTAGTATTTAACACCTAAAGAGAAGTTATAGTTATCCTCTTGTTGCTAGAAAATAATTGTACACTAGAGCTTCCTAATAGGGTAGAGAACAATTGGTTGAAGATAATTCCAAATGCAAAGAAATAAAGTAGACAATGGAGGTTGATCACCAAGAATGACTTCATTGATACTTGGTCGAAAGTTATTACAAATTTTGGATATANATTCTAAGCAACTCTAGAAAAACATTTTCTATGTTACTTAGTAGACCAAAGAAATTGATGGATAATATGATCAATCCTCTCATAAAAAGTTTTAGAAGGAGCCCAACAACTAGAGTAGTAAATATGAATCAACTAAAGCATTTACTAAATAACTAAAACTTTGCTAGCAAGGGTGAGCTTTTTTTTCTTTTCATTTATCAAGNACAAAAAGGAATTAATACTATAGAAAACAAAGTAATTGTTCAGCTTTCACTAAGAGTTTCTTTTCTTGAAGTTGTAGTTGAAAGGTGGTATCTTTGAGAATCTAGTATTTAACACCTAAAGAGAAGTTATAGTTATCCTCTTGTTGCTAGAAAATAATTGTATAGTAGAGCTTCATAATAGGGTAGAGAACAATTGGTTGAAGATAATTCCAAATGCAAAGAAATGAAGTAGACAACGGAGGTTGATCACCAAGAATGACTTCATTGATGCTTGGTTGAAAGTTATTACAAATTTTGGATATCCATTTCCAAGCTTGCTGAGCAATATAATACTAAAAAAAGCATGAGAAAATAACTCTTCACTTTTACAAAGAGAACATTAAGGAAAAACATTTCTCATATGTTTAAGATCAATGTCAATAGGAAGAACTTGATAAATAAGGCACCATAAAAAAAATACAAATTTTAGAAAATGTAGGAGCTCTCCAAATATCTTTCATTTTCCTCATCCAAAAGTGCAATGATAATTGCATTTTCCAATCTTTATTAAATTTGTTATGAATGAAATCATTCTTTGTAATAATCTCTTAAGCAATTTTTGAATCAAAAAGAAAAACATATTTACCATTGATGAGTGGCGAGGTACCCCTACACTCAACCATACGAATACGAGCGTGCACGCGCGATCCGGTCGAACTCTGCAGACTAAATGCCTTAACACCACAAGAAACACTTGGGGTTAATCGTTCGTTGTCTTCCCAGGCTTGCTTGTAAGTGTCACGGTGTATGGTTAAGCAAGTCTGAGGTATGTGATTTTTTTGG
>MNCI01000889.1:22465-37348 GCA_015680685.1 Gnetum montanum
GACTACCACTAGGATTACCAAGCGCAAAATCCTGGAATACGCTACTGGGTTACCAAGTAGCCAATGCTCGTAATCGAGTCGTACTCATGCATTGCGTCAAGCAGCCGATTCCTTGACTAGCCGTACACGTCTGTAGACACTCGTAATCAAGTCGTACTTGAACGCACTAGGAAAGTAGTAAATAAAAGCAATAAATGAAACCACGTGCTGCAAGGTTTATTCAATCAAGTTCGTCTTTATTACCGTACACAACTTGGGTTCAGGTTACAAGCTGCTCGAATAAAGAGTCGTTCACTCTAGGACTCCTACTGCGGGCACATGGGAAAAAATTCTAACTCTGGAGTGATCAATCTGCTAGAGCTTCGCTACTTCTAGCTAGAGCTTGCTACTTCTATCTAGGAGTGATCAATAATGCTTCTCATTTGAATGAGATGGGAATAAAGAGCTAATATCAGAAAAGAAATATTTTTCTTTGAAATCACACTAATTCTTTTTTTCTTGAGAAGACCACCAAGTTTATCTAAATAACTTTCAACCATATTAAAGTCACCTCCAATAATTCAAAAACTTTAGGCAGAGATAGAAGATAACTCCAAACCTATGATTGATCTCTTGAATTATTAGAAGCATAAATATTATAGAGTCCAAAGTCACCTATATTTCAAATAATCCAAATAACTTTTTTCAAGATTGTTAAACCTAGAATTCAAAATCTTTCCCGTGTAATTTTTATTAACAAGAATAATAATACCTCCTTTATTAACTTCATGAATACTAGAAAAAATAATATAATTTTTTACAATGCATTTACCAACGAAACTAATATCATGAGTTGAAATCTTAATTTTTTATAGGAAAAGAAAATCAAGAGATAAATGTCAGTTTGAAAGATACTTCTTGATAATCTTTGCAGGGGACCTATTAGAAAGGCCTTGAATGTTCCATGATAAAACTAACATTGAGATGTGGGAGAGTAGTCGACAATCTTTGCAAGGGACCTATTAGAAAGGCCTTGAATGTTCCATGATAAAACTAACATTGAGATGTGGGAGAGGAGACCCCCCATCATGAGTTTTGCAAGCTCAACATTTGTCTCATAATTCATGTTTAGTAGAAGTAAAAAAGCATTATCTAATAACAAAACATGTGAAATAGTAATAGAAGTTGAAAGAGAATGAGATACCTTTAGGCTTTTTAAATTGAAAGTAGTATTTATAGACTTCTTTTTTTTTATGTTTCATAAAGTAAAGTTATCTACATTAGTATTTTCATTACTAGTCCCTATTGAAAGCTTCTTGTTTTTTTTTTTTTTGAAAAAGGAATTTTCTTTAAATATCAAGAGTTTACTAGCACCTTTATAATTGCAAGGATTAGTAAAAGGTTGAGAATTTGTTGAAGAAGATTTCATTTGTGCCTATTCAAAACTATCATTATTTACCTCTTCTGAAAATTGTTATTTCTTTTCTTCATGAATAAATTTTTTATTTAGAATAGGACATATTTCAATAACATGGCTTTCATGATGATGATAGTTGCAACATGCTCATGAATTATAATAAGTAATTTTTTGGGAAAAATATCGATTACCAATCTTGAGTTTTAATTTTTTCTTCTTCCACTGTAAATTAATAATCCCCACAAGATAATAGGTGTGCTGCATATCATCTAGTAATGTTTTTCACTCTATCTTCAGAATTATGCTAATGTTATCAATAATATCACTTTTAACACATTGGAAAATAGGAGGAAGATTTTTTAATTCAATCTCGAAAGGAATTTTAGAATAATTAGGAGAATATGGATCAAAATCCACATTTCATTCTCAAGTAATGAAAGTACTACACTAATCCATATTACAATTATTCCAACATTTCCCTAAATAAACAACAAAAAAATATCTAATAACTCTAGGCTATGATGTGATGTAATTTTAATATTAATTAATTAATTAAATCTCTTGCTAGATTCCACATTTACAACCCCACAATTTTACAAAAAATTATATTTGCTATGTTTATTGCTAATAAGAACACAACTAAACTAGTAAACTCATTGTCTTATGTATAACATATTGCAAATTTGGGGGTTGTCAAAACTCAAAACAATGACTATAGGTATATTTCCAAACATATAGTTAGCATGATACTTTTAAAGAGTTATGGAGGAATGTAGCAATGCCTTAAGCATGACTTAAAGTTGCAACAACTTTCAAAGAAGCATGATATCATTCTTGGAACATCTTGCATTGTCTACTTCCTTTTGTTGTATTTGGAAATGTCTTTAGCCACTTTTTTTCTATACTATTTGAAAGCTTTACTATGTAATTATCTTTTAATAGTAAGAGCATAACTATGATCTCTCTTCAAATGTTAAATATTATATTCTCAAAAATATTTATTTTTGGTTGCAGCTTCAAGTTGGAAAGATTTTAGAGAAGGTTGAAGAATTAATTTGTTTCTTATAATAGTATTTTTTGTTTGTTTTGTGGACTCAATTTGATAAAGCTATTGTGGGAGAGGATGTGTGTGGGGGTTGTTAGACAACAAAAATAAAATTATATTAATAATTTTAAAGATAGTGCCTCATCATATCCCATTAATAACAAAAAAGTTTAAAAACAGCAAAGGAAAGGGAAGGCCCAATGCTTTGGAAGATGCCTTTGTGAGTTTTCATCCTTTCAACCAATCCTTGAAAACCTTTCCTTTGGGATAGGAAAAGGATTAGGTTTTGGCCTTGTTTAGAAGTTCCCTCATGGGTTTTCACTTCTTACTAAAGGTTTCCTTATTAACAACTAGAAAGAACAAAACAAAGATACATGAGAAACAATAAAGATTAACACCAAAGATTAAGCACAAACTAAGAAAAGTTTCTAGTAACACTACTAGTCCAAGGTTCTATTAGTTGAAAAATATTATTAACCTTTACTATAGCATTGTTAGCTTAAGAATTGACTTGAAAAATAACAAGTTAAATAGTGTTCATTTTTTAGAGTATAGTAAACTCATCATGGATAGCTATATGATTGTGGAAAATATCATATCTAATTTTTCAAATAGTATGCAAAATGCAAGAACACAAGTACTTCCAAATAAAAAGAAACTTCTTAGAAAGGAGAGAAGCATCTCCAAGAAGAGCTTCATTCCAATGAGGAAAGAAATTATTAATTATAAGAGAGGCCCAATTCCAAGCTTGCATTTAAAAAATACAATCATAAAAGAAAGAAAGCAACTCATCAACTATATTGCATATCATACATTTAGATTCTAGCACATGCAAATACATGAGACATTATCATATAGGAAGACCTTACCAAAGAAAATACTATATGAAATGCTTAATTTTAGAAAGACAAGAAAGCTTTCAAAGTCTTTTAAATCTAGTATGTCATCACCTTTTTGAATCATTGAGTGACAAAATATTATTGCATCAAACAACAATATAAACTCATAAGTTTAGAGAAGAGTATGTTATACAAGTGCTATATGGAGAGAAAGAAGAGCCTTCCATCCACTTAAAATCAAGAAACATAGATTCAGAAATGGCTGAAAATGCAATAGCACCTTCAAGTTGCTAAATAATACTCAAGAAGATATTTCTTATGTAATTAGAAATGCTATAAGTAGCTGTAAATTTAGACCAAGTCATCCATTGATTTTGTTGCAATTTTTTCCTTATTTTAATTATTGGATTCAATTTTCTTTAGAGAGAATATTCTTCTTCTCTTTACATGAAACCATTTAGTAATAAGTGAAAAATCATGAGGATACTTTTGATCAAGAATAAGGATTGATTATTTTCCTACCCAAGAAGAAGGATTTTCAAGATTGATTGTAAGGATGAAAAATAGAAAAAACATGTTCAAAATTATTAAGCTTTTTCTTTAGAGTTTCTTTTCTATATTAATGATAAAATGTATGTGGTGTAGGAACACATCTTTTGATCTCCTTGTGCTTTCCTATGTATGTGTTTTGTAGGTTTTGAACTCTTTGGAGATGTCTTGGAGGTCAAGGAGACATCTTGGCTAGGAGTGGAGTCCTCATAGAAGGCATCTTGGTTTAGCAAGAAAGATCTTTACATTTGGAGGAGACATCTTGACTTGAGATAAGACATCTTAGGGGAGACATATTGTTAGTAGTGTAGATGTCCTGGATAAGATGTCTTTCCTTGTGGAAGATGTCTTGGCTAGGGAGGATATGTCTCCCAAAAATAGTAGATGTCTTAGTTGAAAGTTTTGTTTCAACACAAGATGTCTTCCCGAGGCTAGAGATGACCCATACAAATAAGAAAGTTTGGAAATTGACCATTTTAATTTGGGAAACAACCAAGGTAAGTTGGAGAAGGATGGAAATAGCTAGAGAGAAGGTGAGAAGATAATGGAAATAACCGAAGAACCTCAAGTTGAGTTGAGCGAAGGTTTCTAGGTTTCTTGTCTATTTGTTATCTATAAATATTGATGTAATTCAATAATTTTTGGTACCATGAGTGAGTAAGAATTCTTGAGAGTGGAGAACTTAGCAAGAGTGTGAGAAAGCACATTGAATAGTGAGTACAAATGTGCTTGCAGCTCCTAGGGTTAATTATGTGATGTGTTAACTAGTGTGTTCTATTCTCTTGTGTCTTACCTATGTTGAGAGCTTAGTATTAGGGTGTGGGAGAGATTTTCTATTGGTTATGTCTTGCATTAAGGACAACCATTTTGTGATTGTAGAGCCTCATGCTTTGTAATATCATTTGAATGTTTAGGAGGTTTTTGGATGTTATGGGTTTTGAAAACCTTATTGTAATCTTCTAATTGAATAATTGAAGATAACTAGTTTTCTAGCAAAAGTTATAGTCTTCTCATAATATCTAGATTTAGAGTTTGAATATGATTAATTATTGGAGTAAACATGCTCCAGCATTATTGGTATCGGAGCTTTAGAGTTTTATGTTAATTGTAATTGTGTTTATTGTTACTTGAAATTGGTTAAGGAGTTTGTCTAGTTTCGATGGCACCTAAGAAGAAACAAGTGCAAGCTTTGAATAAAGACATGGACAACATGAAGTTTTCCTTTCAGATTATGGTTACTTAATTAGATGAAATTAGTGTAAAGGTAGATAGGAATGCTAGTTCCAACCATATCTAGATACACAGAGGTGGTGAGCATGCATGTTTAGACAAAGAAGTTTCATAATCATGTGGAGATGGGATCGATGAAGAGGAAGGACAATTCAGCTATGAGAGTGTAAGAATCCATTAGTCAAGGGTTCCAATGGAAGGGAATCCTATTACTCATATGAGAATTTTGAGAATTCCGATAGTGGTAAATACCTCTTTTCTAGGTAAGTTTGATGAGGAAGATGAGGCAAGGCTTGCTAGAATATTTAGAAATGTTGTAAGACTTTTGTACATTGAATTGAAGACTTTCAATGGTGTAGATGGTACCAATGCTTTTGTAAGTTAACTAAACACACTTAAGAAGTATTTGTAGATAGAAGAGGTACCGAATAAATTGAGGTCCCTATTATTGAATCTATATTAGAAGATGTGACTTTTACTTGATGGGAGAAGGAGTCCCAAGGTTATGAAAGATGAAATGGTCAACCCATAAAAGATTGGAATATGATAAAATACAAGTTGAAAAGAAAACTTGAACAATCTAGTTAGATGCAAGAGACGATTATGAAGTTGAAATTCCTAAGGTAAGGTGACAAGGATGTTAAAGAATGCTAAATTGAATTTTGTGGTCTATTCCATTAAGCTAAGGTAAACTAGGAGGAATATGAATAAACTTTAATCTTTTTAGGAGGTCTCAAAATGATGTATTAGCAGGAGTTATTTTTTAATAAGCCGTAAACTCTTGATAAGGCTTATGATTTTGTACTCAAGACTAAGAAGAAATTAAGTGGATTTGGAAACATGAGCAAACAAACTTCCAAGGAGAAGGAGAAGGGATCCAAATTTAAGAAGGAATCTAGGTCCAAATCTAAAGACAAGGATGGTAGCCATGATAAGAATATTGAAAGAGGTAATAAGAAGGGTAAAGCCAAGAAGGACCAAGGTAAGGGAGGCAAGGGTCAAGGCAATAGCTCATAAAAAATCTAGTGCTTCAAGTGTGAAGAATGGGGATACAAGTAATGGGAATGTCCACTTCAGAAAGAATCCAAAAGCAAAGATGTGAAAACCATGGAGATGGAGGAGACATCAAGCCAAGGTCTTTAGGGAGATAAGTCTAATGCTCCAAAAATTAAGAGTTTTTATGAATTAAATTCTTATGCACTCATGGGAAATGTGAATAAAAAAGATCATCCTAATAGAAAATTGTTATTTTAGATTAAGGCTAGATGTTTACTTAGTAGGGAATGGATTCATGTTTTGATTGATGTAGGAGTTTAAAAAATTATTATTTCTTTAAGGGTAGTTACTGGATTGGATTTGGTAACTAATCTCATCCTAAACCTTATAAAGTGCATTGGTTATCTAGAGATTTCTCCTACGAAGTCAGGGAACAATGTATTATAAAATTTTAAATTGGAGGTTTTCATGGTGTTATTAAGTGTGATGTGCTTCTAATAGATTATGTTAATGTAATTCCTGATAGACCTTAGAATTTTAACAATGATGCTTAGTTTGATGAAGTAAGAAATTTTTGGAGTGTAGCTAGATCTGATGGAATTCATGAGTTGATTCTAATGATAGTTGAACAAACAAGGTAGCAAAGCTTACTTAATGCTTCCTTAATCCTTCTAGAAGAAAGGGAATATATTAAGGAACATGATAAAATAGGTTTCGGTTTTACCATAATGACAATAGTTACTACTAACCATGATGATGTGCAGGTTGAACTTCCTATAGGTGTGCTAAGCTTGAAGGAGAAATTTCCTAAGGTATTTAAGGGAAAATTAGATAGATTACCACCAACAAGAAATGTACAACATTAGATTGATTTTATCTCTAGTACTACAATTTCAAACAAGAGATCTTATTGAATGACACCAAATGAGTGAGCTAAATTACAAAGGCAAGTAGAGAAGTTACTTACAAATGGCTTCGTGAGGGAATGCATTTCACCTTGTGTAGTTTGAGTAGTGCTAGTGCCAAAGAAGGATAATAATGAATGGAGGATGTGCATTTATTTTAAGGCAGTGAACAGGATAACAATGAGGTACAAGTTTTCTATTTCAAGGATGGATGATATCCTTGATATCCTTACCAATGCTAAAATTTTAAGCAAAATTGATAAGGATATTCTAACAATTCCAAATTTTCAGATGCTTTTTCAAGTTGAGGTGGATGCAAGTGGACTTTTCATTGGTGGGGTACTTTCAAAAGAAAGTAGGCATGTTACTTTTTTTCAAAAATGTTAAATGAGTCAAGGTAAAAATATAGTGTATATGAGAAGGATTTGTATATTTTTTTCAACTAATCAAGCATTGGATACATTACTTATTACCTAAGGAGTTCACTTTGATGATGGACCACAAAGCACTTTAATTTTGAAACTCATAAAAGAAGTTGAGTGCAAAGCACATGAAGTGAGTTGTATAGTTACAAGAGTTTAATTTTGTGTTGAAGCACAAAAGTGGGAAAGCCAATGTATTGGTTGATTCATTATCTACGATGCATATGGTGAATTTTAGTGTACCTCATGTGAAAGGTATGGGTGAATTTGCTTCTTTGTATGAGCATGATGATGATTTTGGGTAGGTTTGGAAGAGTCTCAAAGAACCATGATGATGATTTCATTTCATGCAAAAAGATAAATGTGCTTCTCATGTTGCAAATTTGTTTTTCCAACATGTTGTGAAGTTAAATGAAATTCCTTTGAATATTGTTAATGATAGAGACTCAAAATTCATAAGTCACTACTAGAGGTCCCTTTGAAAAATTTTAGGAACAAAGTTGAATTTTTCTAGTGCATATCATTCAAAGTATGATGGCCAAATAAAGATGGTGACTAAATCCTTGCTAAACATATTGAGATTCTTGTGTAGGTGAAAAAACTTATTGTATCATGCTAAATTCTCATACTATAATGTCCTTGTTCCCAAATGTTGTTACTGCATAATGAAGATGGTGTCTCTTCATAACAAGTGTTATCATTATTATAACAAGACCTAAAAAGGGGAGTTGTAATTAAGATCCGAAAGGAGGTGTTGTAATAATGAACATGTCTCACAAGGTGATCTTTGGAGGTTTGACCTAAGGCATTTATACCCAGACATTAGAGGTCATGCCAGCATGAAGTTGTGGAGCCAATAAAGATGAGTAACAGGTGTTGGGTGAAGTAGGATAGGAAGTGGACTGGCCATCCCTTTTGGCTAGTTATAGGCCTAACCATGGTGGTAGTGCTGGATTGCCTTTAAGGGATAGATTCTAAAGGAAGAAAACCCCAAGAAACACTTTCAAAGCATAATCCACATACACCATTCCACATGAGTAAAGCATTCTTTCCTCTTTCCTTTTGCATGTTCCTTATTATTTTCTTTATGGATAATGTCAAATGTTACATATATTTAATGTTTGATGTATGATTTTCTTATGTATAATGTCTAATATCACTTATATTTGATGTTTGCCATGACATTTGGGAATGGGATGTCACATTTGGTATTGAAGTAAATCATGATCCAAGGGTTAATCAAAATTCATGGGTTGACTATAACTTGATGATTAACCATGGCACCAAGATCCAAGGAGAGCCAAAAACCACCACTAGATATGTCATATGTCCGAGATGATCTATACATCTACAAAATAACCATGAAGTGTATCATGTTCAACATGAAAATCACCAACCAAGATTTATTCAAGGATATTAGCGGTTAAGAGATCTAACTATGCCTTAGTAAGGTACATCAACTACAAGAAACATTGGTAAAACACTAATTTAAGTAACTCTTACCCATCTTATATTATTGTGAGAATGTAATGGATTTAGGTCATCATTAAGTTTCTTCTAGAGGGTTAGTAACTAGGATTGAGTTGATTTGGTCTCATTTGAAAACTAATATTCTAAATACCTTACCCCTATAAACTTGGCAATACTCATATTACCTAAGACCTATGTATTGGTAAATTTAAGGAATTCAACCAAGTCACAAGATTGTTTCATTCCTACTCAAGAAAATAGATTCCTTATTATGAGATTCATACAAAAAACTAATGCTTGAGGGGTAATGTTGTGATGTCATGCTTATCCTTAATACCTAGGACATAATCTTCATATGAGAGGATAAGATAATATCATAATCACCAATCATAAGGTAAAAGTATTATATTTTGTGTTTTAGGGTTGGGATATCATTTATAATTATCTGAGTCATCTAGAAGTCATCATTTCATCTATGTGTTAGCCTATGAATATCAATTTGACAAAATAAGCTATCTTGGTCCTTTAAAATCTTGAAAATTCAAATTAATTTTTGGACCTTGAAACCATATCCAACTTGTAATATTTTTCAAGATGATTCTAATGGTGTAAATTTCATCTTGATTAGACTTACGATTTGAGAGATATTGAAGTTTAAAATTTCTCATTATGCATGCTCAAATAAAATGATAATAAAAAGTTAAAAAAGTAGGAGGTTGCGAGCTTCAATCCCAACCCAAAATTATTATTTAAAAAAATAAATATAAAAAATTAAAAATAAAAAATTAAGAAAAACTACGACCATGAAGCATGCGGCCTAGGCCATGGTTCTATGGCACATTAGTTGTATTGTCTTGGTGGCTAGCGTTGCTACCATTGCTAGCAAACATAGCCTCCATGCCTACATGGCCTCTAAACACATGCTCCTAGGGCTTACCCATAGCACTACCTATGAGCTCCTCTACAACAACATCCATGTCAATGCGATGTCACCCTTCAGTGCCATCAAATTTTGTGGCATATTGGACACTGCGGCTTGTTGCTAGAATCACTCACGCTAGCATGGGGACTGTTGCACCTAAAAAATTTGATCACCAAAAAAACTAAAGATCCCAAGTGTAGAAATAGTTTTTAACCTTGAATCCTAAGGGCCTTTAAGAAAAAGGATTCAAGGTACCTTAGATGGTTTGGTCGATTACCTAGGGACTTAAAAAATGTAAACAGAGAAAGTAAAATTACAAATTCAATAGAAAATAAACAAAAAATTAAACTTGGAATAAAATCTACACTATAAATGAACTAAAAAACTTCATTAAAATAGAAAAAAATGCTTAAAGTTCAGAGTTCAAGGAGTACAGATTATGTGCTCAAATGCATAAGAAGCTTATCTGAATGGAGCTTGAAGCCTATTGGAGTTGGTAGGTTGTGTTTTGTAGTTGAACTCCATGATCTAGGTACTTCCCAACCCTAATTTTCAAAAGCCTCTTATTGATTTTTTCTTGAATTTACAACTTTAGGTGTAAATGGTGTAAACAATGGTGTTTGACTTTGGTTGTAATGGTGCTATGTTGAGAGTCTCTGGTGCTTAGGTAGATACCAATATGCTCCAAAAGTCTTAAAAATGCCAAAATGGATGTAGAATGCTTGAGGTTGCAAAGGTTACTAGGTTCCTTGGTTGCAAAAATGTTTGGACCTAAATGAAGTGTTCACATTTGGCTTTTACAAGCTTTGGAATTGTTGAATTTAGGTTGCAAATTTCTACCATGATTACTGATAGATTATTGCTATTTACAAGTGTTGTAGGCCATAATCCCCAACATAGTTGACCATTTATGACAATTTTTGACACCCAAGAACCATCAAAACCACACTAGATGCTAAAAATAGTAAATGGACTTTTGTAACTATGCTGGCTTCACCTCAACTACACTGGCCTTGGAGAGCTATGTTGGCATTATTGGAATTGGCTGAGAAATGTGTGATTATGCTAACCATGTAAAGACTATTGGAAATCTAAGATGACTATGTTGGTCATGCTATCACCATTGGAAATTGTAGCAACTATGCTGGGAATTGCTGGAAAATTGAAAACCCAACACCACCAACATTGGCCTTGCAATATTCACATTGGGTTTTGTGACAACTACATTGGGAATTGTTGGGAAATGGAAAATCCAACACCACCAATGCTGGGTGTAAGTGGCTTCAGCGTACTTGAGACTATACCCCCAAAAAACCCATGAGAATGCCAAATTTGGTAGTCCCCAAGGCATTTTTGGCCTTTCCAAGCCCATATATAAACATAATACTACTTTTTCCACTTGGGAAGTGAGGCAATAGTAACTTCTAAGGCATTTTTTAGTCCCTAAAAGTTAAAATATGCAGGGTTGTAGTTCATGGGCTACAAACCTTACATTTACCATAAGATCTTGCCTCAAGTTGGGTGATGAAGGTTACAAGTTATAATATGTGCTTTCTTGGTGTTGTTTCATTGGCCACTCTTTGTTGATGTTTGGATGATTAACTTGAGAGACATCACAAAAGAATACAAAACACCACTGTGATCCCACTACCCATGTTTCTCTCCATGCTTGATCCTGTAGTGTTGAACCATGCTAAAGAGTGCTTTTGTGATAATGGGATAATGTTATGATGAAGTGATAAAAGTTGCATGTTACATTTGGTTGCCAAGAAATGGTCGTGAGGGTTAACAATGAATTCCATAGGTTGACATCATGGCTATGATATGGCATTGACACATTGAACAATCAATTAAGGCTACATGCTTCATGCTTTAAAGTGTTAGTCACTCAGTAATGTTTTTGAGGAACTAATGAGACACAATATCGCGGTCGTCGCGATATCACATCCCTTGCGATATCACGTACGCGATATCATGGTCCGCTGCCAAATCTATAAATAAGAGGCAACACTCCCCTTATTTCCCATCCTAGGCTTAAAGTAGGGAAACTCTAGCAGTTTGATCACTCCAGAGATAGAATATTTTCCATGTGCTCACAGTAGGAGTCCCCATGTGAACGGATCTTTATTTGAGCAGCTTTGTACCTAAACGCAAGTTGTGTATGACAATAAAGATGAGCATTGTGGATAAACCTTGCAGTGCATGGAATAGGATTTATTATTTGTTATTTATTACCTGCATTAGCGTGGAATGAGTACGACTTGATTACAAGCATTGACGAATGTGTACAGCTAATCAAGTAATCGGCTGCTCATCTCGATTAGTCTCTCTCATCCTCAACTCCTAGAATGCGGGATGAGTACGACTTGATTACGAGCATCTACGAATGTGTACGGCTAGTCAAGGAATCGGCTAGTCATCACGTTTAGGCTATTTAAGTGCCTCAGTATGACCACTTAGAGCACATGCGTTACGTGTGGTGATCCCAGTAACAATTAGCGTTTGGTAGCCACAGTTGCATAGTTTAGGGTGTGTACGGTAAGTGGGAACGGATGCTGATGCTAGTTAATTTAGACTTAGTTCTTAGTTAGAGTTAGTTAGCTCTCTCAACCCTTCACCTTGATAGCATAGGAGAAAAACCATAAAAGACCATAAAAATGATATACCTCAGACTTACTTAACCATACACCGTGACAACAACAAGTAAGTCTAGAAAGACAACGAATGATTAACCTCAAGTGTTCTATGGGGAATTTAGGCATTTAGTCTATAGAGTTTGACCGGATCGTGCGTGCTACGCTTGTTTCGTATGGTTGAGTGTAGGGGTATCTCGCCACTCATCATTGGTGCTGTTGCCGGGGACTAAGTGTTTGTGCGCCAAATAGAACATAAGGGATATCACTCACATCGTTGTGAGCCTTAACAAACCTTCGGGTTAATCAAGATAAAAATTTATATAACGGTGAATTAGCACACTGATAAAAATGCCTTCTTCTCATAAGAGCAACTCACCACCTAAGCAGCACACACAAGACAGTCGGCAACATAAAACACATAACCAAAATCAGCCAAGTCCTAAAAAATATAAGATGACATATACTCATCCCGATAAGTATATTCCTAATTTTACTTTTATTCTTCATCAGGAAAAATAGCTGCGGTGGAGAGATTTGCAAGGTAACATTGTGTTACCCCCAGATTGATCAATCTCTCACATGCTTTTCCATGCCTTGGCACAGATAGGCATGACTGAACTATATGCTGAATACGTTGCGAAAGATTTTGACATGAGGGATTATTATCCCACAGATGCCCAATGTATGAGGGACTTAAGGCAGGAGAGTCAACATGCACTGTTGAAGGGCAAGGTCTTGCATGTCCTTAGTGAAATAGGAGATGAGGAACCCCTTATCACGGGTTCTTTAGCAAAAGATGTTCCTCCTCCTAACGATGATGAGGAGCTTGGATATTAGAACCTACGATCAACGATACATATCCCTAGTTCTGATGCTCGTGAACACCAACTGTTCGCAGAGGGAACAACCACTTATGCTAAGGATGAGCACTTAGATCATCACCACAATCGGGGCTGTAGCAGCTGAAGAGAAGGCAAGAAACATCGTCATGACGATGGTTCCCCTTCTTCTTCCCTTTCTTCACATCACTCATGCTCTCCTTCCACATCTGGGTGCAGCCACCATGAACATAAAGGTGAGGATAAAAGTAAGAAGGATGAAAGACCTCGATAGGAAAGTCAAGAAAAAGGACAAGGGCAAGGACATAGGGAGAGTAGGGAACAACGCATACATCACAGGTGTCATGAAAGAGATGATCATGACGAGCTCCTACTCGCAACCCGAAGTATGCTTGACATCACAGAGGTGGTTTGGATTCCCGCAAGGCATTTAAAGGATAGTCGGATCAAGCGTTTAGACATGAATAATATCCCAAGATTTGAAGGGGGATATAATGCTGATCCGCAAAATCATTTACAGGCATTCCACGATGCCTGTTCCTTGCAGAATATAGAAAATGAGTGGAAAAAACTTAAGTTGTTCCCAAGGACACTCACTAAAGAAGCAGAGAGTTGGTACCAGTCCTTAGAACCGGAAACCATCAGGAGGTGGAGTATGATGCTAGAACTCTTCAACGAAAAATATCAAACATACTCCAGAGTGTCCAATTTGCGTAAGTAGATCCAAGGTTGGAAGCAAGGTACACATGAACCCTTGGGTGCTGCCATGGCCTACTACTACACATTGTTACATTGTTGCCCAGGCCATGGGTATGCTCAGCGGGATCAACTTCGCCACATCGTGGATGGGCTAAGACATGAAACTAGAAGAACCCTTGGAACTTATGCCCAAGGGAGACTCTCACAACTTAGAGCCCATGAAGTATGTAGCTTGTTGGAGCAAGTAGCAAAAGAAGAAGGTGAGCTACAAAAAAGGGAAAGTGCGGAAGAGTACAACCGCGATCCCTCCCTTTGAAAGAAGGGAGTGAAATTTTGTGATGAAGAGGATTAGTCACCAATTGAAGAGTTGATGAACCGGAAAACCTTGCTGATCCAAAAATTAACAACCAAAATAGTGGCTAAGGTAGATGATGTATGGAGTTCCTTAGACTCTAAAATTGAAATTGTCTTAAAAATTGTAGAAGATTCTAAGGTTGAACAATTTAGTAACAATGGTAAGAAAAAGTGGAGAGATTTAAGCCCTGCACATAACAAGGGTAAGGGAAAAATCACTAACTCTGATGTGGCTGTGAACTCTGACATAGACGATGACGGTGGATGTGAGATCTGCCACTATGACCATCCTAAGGGATGTTGCCCCATCATCTCACATCTACAGGAGTTTGGGGTGTATGCGCTTAATCCAAGACTCAACCAATGGCAAATACCCCGAAAGTTAGCTTATCCACAAGGTAACCCAAGGTAGTTCCACCAACCACTAACATATTATGCAAGTGAACTCCACCACAGCCCATCGAACAACATCAGCAGTGGCAATACCCATAGTCATGGGGGATGCCATCGCCAAAACATCAGTACCCTTACCGGCAGCCTGACCCTTATGGATATTATGTGCAGCAGCCAATTTCTCCAAG
>MNCI01000889.1:37446-62208 GCA_015680685.1 Gnetum montanum
GCGATTGAGCCCATGTACACTCCTCCACCATCTAACACTTCGGAGCACCCTTCAGTCCAACAGAGCATAACACATACGGTTATGTTAACGCATACCGTAATTGACTGGATCAAGGTGGGCCACCTTCCTAGAAAATTAACTGACCTTGGGAGTCCCTTAATCTATTTACAGATCACTGGAAACAAACCACATAGAGCTCTTCTTGACTCAGGTTTCGGAGTCAACTTAATTTCATGTGAGATGTACCATGCCTGGAACCTGCCACAACTTAAGAAGAGCAACATTCAACTAGAGCTAGTAGACCAGCCCATCACCATTCCCTTGGGATTGGTGGAGGACATCATTACCACTGTGTGTGGTTGGTCTTACCTAGCTGATTTCCTAGTGATTGAAGTTAATAACAATGAAGGAGACTTCCCAATTATAATGGGAAGGGCATGGCTAAGTATAGTAGACGCATGCCTTAGGATCCGTGATCTTTACTTGGAAATTCCTAAGATAAACGTTTATGGAAAGATCGAGAAATGGAAAGTTCCATGCATCACATACAGTGATTCATTGGGTGATGACATGGAGGAAATGCCTCCATGTAATAGGTGTGCTCTTGAAACTTTACAACAAAGATGCCTGTATGTAGCAACCACATAACCAGTAGTAGACACCCCATGGTTGACAGCTACTAGAAGGAGCAGAAAAATATGCATGGAATGAACTAAGGAAATCCACGCCAATAACGAAAGCATATACACATTGGAATATGAGCGTCACCAACTTCCACCCCTTAATCTAAGATTATCAATTGGGAGAAGTTGGACACTTCTTAGAAATTCAAACAGGTGCTCATTATTTTGGATCTCTCTCTTTCCACTTAGTCATGGGGGAGATGGTCACCTATGTTGATCATATGGGGCCCTCAGTTCTTTTTCAATTTTTGTTACAACGTTTTTGTTTTACACATTTTTGTTTTACAAATTTCTTTAAATTTTCTTGTTTTTTATTTTACAACATCGTTATACTTTTCCAATTTTTGTGTGTGTGTGTGTGTGTTCCATCATGTAAGTTTGTCCCATAATAAGTGTTCGAAATTATGGTATGAACTGTTTTCATATTAATTACTAATGTTTGGTTTTTAAATTTAAGTCACAATGTTGATACTAAGGTAAGTTTCTTTTGATATGGTAGGCAATGAGGTCACTTCATCCATCCATCCACCAATTTCTATGGTTTCTCTCAGCTTGGAAATGTACAGTTCCTTCTTAATAAGAACTTAAACGAATCGGTGACTAGGCATTTCTCAAACTAAGGAAGGACTCAAGGATTGAAAAGGGTGTGACTTCAAGGGAACTTGATGCTTTTGTGTTGGTCATTCTCTTGGGTGCTTGAATGTTTCTTCTTGAGTTTTCTTGCCGTTCCGATGTTACCCAATTATCGGAAGCCGAGACAATAAAAATAATCAAGTCTTTGCATGGTGTGGTTCTCACGCATAAAAACACAAAAAAAAAAAAAACAAAGACAGTGAGAATTCAAAGCACACCCCTTAGATGAATAAACTTGGGTTACAAGCACTGGTTATGGAACCAATAGTGTTCCCTCTAACTAAGGCCCTTCTCGCTTCCCATTCTCTCCTTTGTTTCGTCGGAATGGTGGTGGCTCTTGGAGGATGCTTTCTTGTTATCCAAGTGGATGGTTTAACTGAATGCATTGATGCGAAGTCATTGGATGTGATTGGTTTAAGGCTGGAGTTGGAATGAGAATTGCTAAGTCACATTAATCATAAAACACACAAGGGGCTGTACACCACCTTGTTCTTGAGATTCCATTCCATTTTCTTCTCTCCATCCTTCTCTCCATTGTTCACATCATTGCCGATTGTATCATTAGTGTATATATTTTGGTTGATGCATTGTTTTCTTTTTGGTAAATTCTTGTAGTTTAGACTTTAACTCTTGTTTCAATGACACTCCCAGAGCCTACGGACTCTTTGACTGTAGGTTTGTTAGGGCATTAAGGGAATGAGCTTGCTTTGGAGAGGACCCACTGACACTCCTATTTGGAGCATTAGTTAAATTCTTTCCCTTAACATTTTGCAATTAATTTTATTTTGTTCATTTCCATCTTGACATCCATTTCATTGATGCCATAGTTGTCCATTTTTATCTATCTTTCTTACTCCTTTTCTTTCTCCATTCTAACGCTACCAGAGGTTCGCGATTAGTCATGGGGGTACGGGGCCTGATTTTTTCGATTTTCTCCTAGCCCCAAAATTTTTGATTTTCTTCCTAACCCCTACACCTTTGGTAGTCATCATTAATATATTCCCAGTTCCATATTAGCCATACCACAACCTAGCCAATGGACCTACACCGAAGCAAGGTATTAATTACATGATGATTCATTTACCCTTGCTAATATATGATTTTGTTGTGTGTGCAGATGGCGGACATGCAACAACAGATTGGATCTGGAGCAAACACTTGGAATGGAGTAGCGTTGAAGCAGCTATGCAAGGAGCAAGATCAATGGTGCGCTTACGAATGGACAATGAAGGCGCAATCTTAGCATTGGTAGCAACAACACTTCTTTCTCTCTCTCTTTCTCAGCTGCCAACTAAGGCCTGATGTGATTGTAATAAAGTGTTCACCCTTGTTGTCATGAACACCAGTTTTGTCAAGTCTTGTAATGATGATCCATTCACATGTCATCCCATTAGTTCCATTCCCCTCAATAATTCCATACCTTCTTGATATTATTGTAAGGAACTCGAGGACAAGTTTTCATTCAGTCATGGGGGTATGATGAGATGCGATGTCACGACCATTGCGATATCGCGTCGTCCCCTGCGATATCGTGTACGTGATATCGCGGTCTATCGCCAAATCTATAAATAAGAGGCAGCACTCCCCTTATTTCCCATCCTAGGCTTAAAGTAGGGAAACTCTGGCAGTTTGATCACTCTAGAGATAGAATATTTTCCATGTGCCCGTAGTAGGAGTTCCCAAGTGAACAGATCTTTATTCGAGCAGCTTTGTACCTGAACGCAAGTTGTGTATAGCAATAAAGACAAGCTTTGTGGATAAACCTTGCAGTGCATGGAATAGGATTTATTACTTGTTATTTATTGCATGTTATTTATTACCTGCATTAGTGCGGCATGAGTACAACTTGATTACGAGCATTGACGAAAGTGTACGGCTAATCAAAGAATCGGCTACTCATCGCGATTAGTCTCTCTCACCCTCAACTCCTAAAACGCGAGATGAGTACGACTTGATTACGAGCATCTACGGATGTTTACGGCTAGTCAAGGAATCGGCTGCTCATCTTATTTAGGCTAGTTAAGTGCCTCAATATGACCACTTCGAGCACGTGTGTTACGTGTGGTGATCCCAGTAACGATTAATGTTTGGTAGCCACAATTGCATAGTTCAAGGTGTGTACCGTAAGTGGGAACGGATGCTGATGCTAGTTAATTTAGACTTAGTCCTTAGTTAGAGTTAGATAGCTCTCTCAACCCTTCACCTTGATAGCATAGGAGAAAAACCATAAAAGACCATAAAAATCATATACCTCGAACTTACTTAACCATACACCGTGACAACAACAAGTAAGTCTGGGAAGACAATGAATGATTAACCCCAAGTGTTCTATGGGGCGTTTAGGCATTTAGTCTGTAGAGTTTGACTAGATGGCGTGTGCTATGCTCGTTTCGTATGGTTGAGTGTAGGGGTAGCTCGCCACTCATCAGGAACCAACACCTCACTCCAAGGTTTCTTTGGCTATTAAGCTCCTCTTTTTGTATGTTTGGAGCCATTAGTTTGTCTTTTAGTCCTTATTGGCCATTTGGCTTTTTGGAAATTTTCTTTTCCCTTCTTTTTTTGGGAAATGAAACCTCCATTAGGTTTCCTTGCCAAGGTTTGATTTGATTTTCTTATTGAATGAGATGTATTACATCCAATGGACTTGATGGTGGAGCATGATGAAGGAGATATCAGATGGCCATAATGTATGAGCGTCAAATATGGGTTAACATTATTATTTCGTATAAGGATGGTTATAATTAGACTACATGTTTGGGCTCAAGGAGAAGTAATAGGAGTGAAGTGAAAGAAGCGCTCTTGGTATGGCAGGACAAACTTACTAAATCTTATGCATCGAGGTCACATGGTGATCAGTGGAAAGTTACCCATATGCTCAACCATATGAATCACAAAGCGTTCATGTGTGATTTGGTCAAATTCTATGGACTTCATCATTTCCAATGCACTAGCCCTTTAGGAAGTGAATTGAGCCTTAAGGCCAATCATTGTCTTCCCAATTACACTTGTGTCATTCATTGGTATGATTAAGTGTAATTGAGGCATTCGATTTTTATCATTTTTATGTTTTATAGATTGATGCTGAAATATGGCTAAAAGTGATTTGATTAACTAATCTAAATTAACTAATTTACTAGCATTTAATTAGTCCTAACATAAGTATCCATTCCCACTTTCTGTACATGTCTTGAACCCATGTATCTGCTATTGGGTGACCAAGCACTACGCTACTGGGTGTACCAAGCAATAATGTTGCTGGATTACCAAGTGAATACATGTTACACTCAAAGCAGTCATAATTATGTATTTAATTTATCTAGCTTAATAACCACATTAACTCAATTGCTAGTGCGAACCTGACTGCGCGGACGTACGAGCCTGACTGCGCGGACTTCCAGGCGGATGAGGAGCTGTGGCGGATGGTTTGCCAATGCGGATGGGACGCCCTACTGCTGAGGCTGGTCGAGGACCCTGACCTTCCTGACAACTCTTTCTTTACTAACTGGCGCGGCGATCAGACCTTCTTTCGAGGCCGAGAAATTCGCTTGACAGAGGCTGCCCTGGCCAACTACCTGGGGGTCCCGGCCGCTGGGGAGGTTATCCTGCCAACCTCCTACGGCCTCCATAACTCTGCAACATTTTTTGAGGGGTTTTTCCCAAGAATGCAGAGCCGTCAAGTCCCTCGAACGTCCCTTCCGCGCCTCTGGGCTCATGCGGCCATCTTGGTCGAATGCTTCTTTGTGCAGTCGGGGAATGTGTCCAAACTCCAGGGGCTGCATTTCACTTTCCTGAGGTGCTTGAAGGAGGGCACCTAGGTTAACCTGCCACATTTCTTCCTCGAGGCCCTCCGCCTTCAGCAGTGCGGTTGCCGCTCAGGGCTTATTTTGGCTCTGTGGAGGGGGTGGGGGGGCGGGGGGAGCTGGGCTCGTCCTCTGCCCCCACTGGGGNCCTCTGCCCCCACTGGGGGCCGTCTCGCTGACCTCCCCTGCTTCCCCCTCTACCTCCACCCTGCCCACTCAACGGCGGCGGGCCATTCTCCACCTTTCCTAGGGACGCCGCTCCCACCGCAACCCTGCCCCCTCGCCCGACCCCCCCAGCGCCCCCCGAACTGGGAGGCGCAGCTTCAACAGGCGGTCGCTGCAGCTCGGGAGGCCGAGCGACAAACTTCGGAGAGTCGGTGGACCGAGATCCTAACCAAGTGGCGAGCCGACCATGATGCCCAGCTTCAGGAACAAGCGCAATAGCTGAACAGGCAACATATGCTCGCAATGGAGACCTTGCGAGCCCAGCTCACGGATGAGCTCTGGGACCAAATCAGGGAGGAGCTGCGTCAGGAGGAGGCGGCCCGACAGGCCCAGGAGGCGGTGGCCCGAGAAGAGCAGGAACGCCTCCAGGAGGAGGAGGAGCAACGACAATGGCAACTCGACCAGGCGCATCAACACAGCACCCGCCAGTGGCTTAGGGGGGGGGGCACTGCCTGTATAGCATCCTTGGCATTAGCTGTGAAAGCTCCTAGGGGGAGCTCAGACAACACATCCGGCGCACGTCCGCTAGATTCCACCCGGATGTGGGGGATTCCTCGGCGGACCGGAGTAGGCTCGAGGCTCTTCTGCAGGGGCTTCAATAGGCCGCTAACTTCATGGACACAGAGGAGCATCGTGCTACCCTGGACCTACTTCATGAGTTGGAGCTGCCTTGGTGTGCCTGTCGCCAGCTGCCGACTCGCCCCTAGCCCCCCCCGCTTTCTGTTGTGCTCGTCGTTTGTGTGTGGGGTTGTGCCCCCCTGTTGGGGGTGCACCCCCCCTCTGTTGGGGTGTTTTGGACATCGTGGTTTGGCGGCTCGGCTTCATGTCATCCGAGTTTTGATCTTTTGGTCTTTTGTGGGTTTTCGGGGCCCCCCTCCCCTTTCGGGGTGGGCCACCCCTAGTCTCCCCCCCGCTTGTACTTGTATACTCGTGTACCATACTTTCAGTAATACATTCCCGAACATTCTCTCAAAAAAAAAACTCAATTGCTAGAAAATATTTGTGAAATAATTGAGAACAATTAACAAATAATTGAAAGCGTTGAATGCATAAATAAAATAGCTAATCTATCCAAAGTGCTACAAGGTTTATCAGAAAACTCATCTTTATTGCCAAACATACTATTGTGCTCAGGTACAACAATGCTCAAATAAAGATTCGTACACTCAATGACTCCTACTGTAGGCACTCAGGGGAAGAAATTTCTAACTTTCAAATGGAAAAAATGCAAGAGCTTCACTACTACTGAAATCTAGATAACCATAAATGTAGCTAGTAGGCACATATTTATAGGTGATATAAAAACACAACATTGATGGGGCCTCATTGATGCAACCAACCAATGATGACTCATCACATGATGACTTGCTACCATAATGAGTTGCACCTTTGTGATGACTCTAGGCTTCATCCTATAATCACAACTCCAAGAGAATAAGAATATAAGACAAAGAAAACATGTTGTCACAATACAATGCATAGGGCTATATGAAGGAACCAACAAAGCAGGCCACAAAGGTCATAATTGTTACACCCAAAGGGATATGTATCTTGCATTATAGCCATTACAAAGTTTTTCAGTTCATTTGTTGTGCAAGAAGAGGTAAAGAAAAGAATGCTAGCTTACTTGTTATTGATCACTATGGTTGTGGATGTCAATGTTAGTAACTGCTAAGAAAACATGTTAGATGTAATAAGGTTTGAGATAGGAATGATTGATTAGATTGACCAATTTATTTCCACCCATGTTTGCTATTTTGAAGGCTTTATTGCCATAGGCCTTGGTGACCAAGAAAGGGCCTTCCTAGTTGGCTATGAACTTATCTGCATGCTCACAAAAAACCTTGAGGACTAGGTGTCCCTTCTTGATCTTTTGTTTGTTTAGGTCATGGTAGTGCTGTTGTTTCTACCTCTCTTGATATCACTCAATGTGAACAAGCATTGGTACTTGTTGCTCCTTCATTGAGTCTAGGTTCATGGTACGTAACTCCTTATTCTATTCATCATTGATGAAGTTTGATAGGGCTACTATCAGTGATAGAACTTGCAATTCAAGAGGCAAAATAGCTTTATAATTAAAAACTAGGTTAAATGGAGTTACACTAGTTGTAGTTTGGTAGGTCATTTAGTAGGCCCATAGTGCATGGATAAGTTGCTCATGCCACTTGTGTCTCCTATTGTTCATCATCTTTTTCAGCAAGTTTATGATGGCCTTATTGCTAGCTTTAGCTTGCTTATTGGCTTGAGGGTAGTACGATGATGAAAAGAAATGTTTAATGCCTATGTCTTGACAAAAGGCTTTCAATTTCTTGGCTACTAAACTATGGTCCATTATCCATGAATATGGCCATAGGTATGCAAAAATGGGCACTATGTTGTCTATTATAAATCTACAGACTTGTTGAGGCATTTTCTTCCTTAGGGGAATAGCTTCAACCCACTTTGTGAAGTATTTGAGTGTAGTGATGATGAAGTTATGCCTTCTGGAAGACTTAGGTGTTATAGGTTCAGTGATATCCAACCCTCATCATTGAAATGGTCAAGTTATTTGAGTAGTGTGTAACTTAGTTGGTGGCACATGTATTAGGTTATGATGTTATTGATAAGTGTCACAAGTCTTAACCTTCTACAGACAATCATTTTCCATATAATGCTAGTAATAGAATAGCCTTCTAATATTAGCAGACATGGCTTTAGGCCCTATATGTTCCCCACATACACCCTCATGAACTTGCTTAAGGACTATGCAGGCTTCAATTTTTCCCAAGCACACTAACAATATGCCATCATAAAACCATCAACATAATGTGTTTACATATGATGACATATTTTTTTGATCTTTTATGTACAACATCCTTCTAAGAAGTAGTTATGCCTTGTGGAGATTCACCATGCATGAGGTAAAACTTGATATCATCATACCATTTCCTTGGAGGGCTAGTAGTAATGGAGGCAAACACATTAGGTGTCACATTGAGAGCTAAGCTTGTAATGGCATTGGCTAGTGTGTTCTTGGTTTGGGGTACATGTTGGATACTAATGTTTACAAATTGTTGCATCAGTTTCTTCCCTAAGTCATAATAAGGTTGCAAATGTTTGGCTTTACATGCATAAAACTCTATTACTTGGTTACGACAAGTTGTAAATCAGCTTTAATCATTAGTTGCTTGATTCGTTGGTCATAGGTATTCTCTTGATCAATCCTTTATACTCCACTACATTGTTGATACATGGGAATTCAAAATAGTAAGTGAAGGATTTGATTTCATCTAATGAGAGTGTTATGATGGTAGTAGCACTAGTCCCATGGGCAGTGAAGACTTCATTAAAGTGCATAATTGCCTCATAGCCGTCTAGTACATTACTAACAATGTTGACATGCTCATCAGGGAATTCAGGATCTATGGCTACATTGTCTTCTATTGGTGAAGTAGTAAGTTATGTGGCTATTACTTGGCCTTTTGTGGATGCTTGAGAAATGTAATGAAGGTTAAATTTGGCTGTTATGGCTTTTCAACAATCAATATGACTACTCTCATAGATATTTTTCATTATGGCTCTAAGTACATCATCCTTACAGATGACATTGACTTAGCTCCTATAGAGGTAGTTTCTCCACTTCTTTAGTGAGAAGACTAGGGCTAGATAATACTTCTCCACTTTTGTGTATCAGGTCTCATGGACAACTAATGCATGGATTAGGTAATATATAGGAAGCTTTGCTTCATCATCTCATTTCTAATAGAGCAAAGAGGCAATGGACATGTCAGAGATAGCAATATAAATGTAAAAAGGCTTATCGTTTTTCAATGGATAGACTATCAACAATTGTGCCAATGCTTGCTTAAGGTTTTCAAAGGCTTTTTGGCATTAAGCTATCCACTCATAGTAAACTTCTTTCTTAAGCAAGTATTGCATGGGTTGCAACTTATCTGTAAGCCTAGCGATAAACCTATGGAGAAATTGAAATCTACCTTGTGATCCCCAAAGTTCCTTGAGGTTTGTTGGTGCTGCCAAGTTGGATTTGACTTTAACCTTATTAGGATCGATGCATATTCATGCTTCAAATACTACAAAGCCAATCATGTTACTAATTTTGATGTTAAAGACACACTTTTTGGGGTTAAGTCTAAGCTTGTATTTGAGACATTGTTTTAACACAAGGTCAAGGTCATGCACATGGTTTTTTACCACTTTAGACTTAATGGCTATATCATCTACGTAATCATTGAGCAATCCTAGCATATCATCACTAAAGATATATGTCATCGCTCTTTGGTAGGTTGCTCTTACGTTCTTTAGGCCAAAGGGCATCATGGTGTAACAAAAGGTACCCCAAGGGGTCATGAAGGATGTACTAAGTTAATGTTCTATGTTAATCCTAATTTGGTTGTATCCTAAGAACCTATCCATTAAGGATAGAAAAGCATGCCCAACCATAGTATTAATAAGTTGGCCAATACTAGGTAAAGGAAAATCATCTTTGATGGTTGCCTTATTTAGGTCTTCAAAATTAATACATATATGTACACTCCCATTTTTCTTAGGGACTACCACTATGTTGGACAGCCATTCCATGTAATCAATAGCTCTAATGAAACTAGCTTGGTATAGTTCTATGATTTCATCAGGAATTTCCAAGGCTAAATTTGGCCTAATCTTGAGAACTTTTTACTTAATTGGTCTAATATTAGAATCAAATATGATGTTATGTTGTACAAAATATGGGTCAAGACTTGACATATCTTCATATGACTAGGTAAAGACCTTAATGTTGTCTTGGAGGACCTTGGTGATGTCTTGAGCTTGTTGAGGTTCTACTGAGGAACTTCATTTTAGTGTTTTCTCCCAACCAATGTGTGTCATGATGGGAACCTTAACTAGAGAGTCCTCTGTGATATCACCAACCTCAAGGTCAAGGGTTTTAACTAGATTTTCAAGCCATTCTATAGTTTTCTCTATCAAGGCTATGTGGTTGATTAGACTCTTAGGCTCAAGATCTAGGAAATGAAGGTCAATGAATCATTCAACATTGCCATGAGGTCCACTTAGACTCAAAGGCCCATTGAATTACTCCCAAATGTCCATACTCTAATCCTACATATCAACCATAAGCACATTAAGTGGCACCTTTGTGATAAAATGAGTAAATAATGCTAAAATGAAGCAAAATACTCTAGCAATAGCCAAAATATGTTAAGCTAAAGGCTGCATAGGATTTAAGCAATGCCACTTAAAGGTTACTAAAGGTAAATGAAGATAGATAAGGCAGAACATAGGCTAGATAGGGTCAAGCAAGGGCCAAATGATGATAGAATGGAGTTGAATGAAGACTAAATGATGGTCAAACTTCATATGATGATGTCAATTAAGGACAAAACATGGTTAAAAAAGGCCATATAAGGGGATTTAATGATGGAAAAGATGCATCAAAGGCTAAAGAGTAATGAAAGAAGACAAATAAGGTGAAACAGAGGCTAGATAGGGTCAAATGAGGGCCAAACAATTATCGAGTGGAGTTAAATGAAGACTAAATGATGGCCAAACTCCATCTGATGATGTCAATTAAGGGCAAAACATGGTCAAAAAAGGCCATATAAGGGGATTTAAGGATGGACAAGATGCATCAAAGGCTAAAGAGCATGAAATAAGGCTAAACTGGGCAAATGATAATTAATTGAGGCTGAATGATGGTCTAATGATGGTCAAGCACCATTAAGCAAGGTTGAACAAGGATAAAACATGGTTAGAAAAGGTCATAGGGGATAGGATAAGGTAGATGGGGTAAACCAAAAGCTAACTATCATGGAACAAAGCCACATGGTAGCCAAACGATAATAAATGGGATCAAATGGAGCCCAAATGGTGATTGAATGAGACAAAATGATAACTTAACAATGGTCAAGCACCCCCAAAAGATGTCAAACAAGGCCAAAACATAGTCAGCCAAGGTCATAAAGGTTGAAATAAAGTAAATAGGGTAGAACCAAGGCCCATTAACATTTCTTATGGCTAAATAACAACCAAGTAATGATAATTAATGTCAAATGAGACTCAAATGATGGTCAAATTCCATTAAATAATGCTCTAAAGGGTAAAACAAGGGCACGATGATGCCCAACAGAGTAAATCATTGTCAAACCTAGTTCTTTAAGGCCAGAAGATGCCAAATGATAGAAACATTTGATGGAATAAAGCCAAATGATGTTAAAATGACAAAAATGAATCTAAATGACATCAAATGCTAGGGCAACAAAGGTCAATAATGCATATCAATGTTAAACTAAGTCAAAATACAATGGAATAAGATCAAACCAATCAAGGTAGGAAATATATGGTAAAACATGGTCAATATTGGTCAATCAGGGTTAGATTTTTCTAGTTTTAGGTCTTAGCGGGCCATGGTGTAGGTGATGAAGCATCAGTTGGTTGCGTTGACGCATTCACATCGATGTAGTCGCATCAATGTAGGTACATTGATGCAACCTTATCTATGCAGAAAAAGCTTAAGATCTTCCCTAGAACACTAATAGATGAAGTTATAAGTTGGTATAGATCATTGGAACCAGATTCCATCCATTAGTGGTCCATAATGCTAGAGCTCTTCAATGAAAAATACCAAACCTATGTGAGAGTGTCTAACTTAAGAAAACAAATCCAAGGATGGAAGTAAGAAAAACATGAATCCTTGGATGTGGCCTTGGATAGATACTATTCTCTACTACATAGATGTCTAGGCCATGATTTCTCTCAAAAATATCAAAATTTCCACATCATAGATGGGTTTCATAATCAAATGAGGAAGACCCTTGTGATTTATGCCCAAGGTTGATTATACGAACTGAAAGCCCATCAGATACAAAGGCTAATTGAATGGGTGGCAAAAGAGGAAGGAGAGCTATGTAAACGAGAAAATGTAAAGGAATATAACTAGGATTCAAATCTTTAAAAGAAGAGGGTTCATATCTATGATGAGGATAAATAGGTAGCTTTTGATGAGGTGATTTCACAACAAACCTTGCCAATACAAAAGTTCATCAATGAACTTGAAGTAAGGTTAGGTAAGATGTGGGAGTTGATGAATGATAAAGTTACAACTTACATAAAAATCATAGATGAGAGAGTAATGAAAAATGAATCAAGTGATCAAAACAAGAGGAGGAAAAAGAATCAAGAAACAGGTAGGAACACTTATCGACACAAAGGAAAAATGGTTGTAGAAAAAGAGGCTATAGACTCAATCATAGAAGATGATGATGGAAGTGACATTTATCTATATGATAATCCAAAGGGCTATTGCCTAGTCATGTTACATCTTCATGAGTATTAGGCTTTTGCTTTGAATCCCAAATTCACACAAAAGCAAATGCCTAGGAAATTACCTTTTTCACAAGGTAATTATAGATAGTTCTACAACCAACCATACTATCCTATAGAACTTCTTATCAGCCTCAAAAATACTATCAAATGTAGTGGCAAAATTCATAGTTATGGGGGAGGCCATCATCAAGCTAGCACTACCCTTATTACTAGCTAGACCTTTATGGATATTAACAACCTATTTTTTCAACTGGTTCTACTTCCTCTATCTCAAATCACTGTTATCACTCTCCTGAATATCATCAACCTGCAACATCTTTTGAAGGATCACTACCTTATGCCTCTCATCCTCCATCATATCCTCAATATTCTCATACATCCCTTTTCCATATGTCACCACCAATAACACAGGAAGGTTCGACACCACAACATCAATGAAAGAATTCCACTTGTGCTGTGAACATACATAGAAATGATAATGCTAGTAGATCTCAACCACAACCTCGAAAACATACTTTCTTTAGGATGGTTTCCTCACATGGGTGCAAAAATTATAGATCTATTGGCACATCAAAACTAGCACAAGGCCAGTCTAGTGCAACACCCATCCTTATTAGAACGATGTCTCCTAATTATATGGAAAAGCCAGCAACAATTGATGCTCCAACACAAGACATAAAAGATAAACCTATCATTGTGGAGAGTAGAAAAATTCATGCATGACTAATAATAAAGGGTGTAGTTGTGGGCCAAAAGTTCAAAATATTAACACAAACCCTATATCGAACTAGCAGAAAGTTAAGGAACAAGCATGAACAAAAATAAGTCTATGCAATAGCCACTAAACTAGGGAATACCCAGTGGCTTGAAAATGAATGTACAAATGTGTTTAAAAGATGCATGAAACCAACTAATCAAATTATTAGCTTTTGTCCTGCCTTTACACTTAGTCATGGGGGAGATGCCCCATCCTAAATCGAAAACTAATAAGTATTTTTTTACCTTTTTTTTTTTACAATTTTTTATCATTTTTCCATTTCTTTTAGCATTTTTTGATTCTTAATATGTTTTTCATTTATAAATATTTTTCATTTTTTTTCTTTGTAATTTTCTCTTTTCTCATTTCTTAAGTCATTTTCTTTATGATTATGAATGTCTTTTTTGGTTTCGTTAATAATATTTCCAAGTTATGATGTAGAAGTCAATGCTATGTGTTGGGTTTTTGTGCTATGCTATCGAGATGATTGGGTAAGTAATTGTGTAGAATAGTGAGAAAACCTCATCCATCCCTCCAATTCTTTGAATAAAAGGTCTTTGTCATGAAAGTAATTTGGTTCTTCTCTTATGAAACTAAAATCATTTAATGATCATTTTACCTTGAAGAAAGAGGAAACAATCAAGTGGGAATAGCAAAGGGTGTGGCCTTAAGTGGACTTGTTGGGTTCTTTTCTTGACTTCCTTCATGTGAGTTATGACTCTTTGTCGAATGTATCATCACTCCTTCATTGACCAATAAATAGGAAGTTATGTCTTTGTATGGTGTGGTTCTGATTTCATAAAAATTTAAAAACCAAAAGAAAAAAAGAAACAACAAAAAAAGAAAGAAGAAAGAAAGAGAGAGAGAGAAAAAAAGGAAAACAATAATGGGAATTCAAAGAACATCCCTTAGACAAAATAACAGGCTATAAGGACTAGTTATGGGGCTGGAAAGACATGCTACCCATGCCTGAAGGTGCCCCTCTAACTAAGGGCCTTCCTTCCTTCTTCTCTTTTCTTCTATTTTTGGAGTGATGATTATTCTTTGTGGTGGTCATGGACTCTTGATGGTTTGTAGGAAAGAACACATCAATGTGGGGTCACTGTTAATGATATGAACTTGGGTATGAATCTTGGATAGTTAGGTATGATGCTCATTTTAATCACATTTGATACAAAACCTATTGCAGACATGGAAATGTATGTTGCATCCCAATCTCTATAATTCCTCATCTCATTCATTCACCTCACTCCCGCATATGATTATGAGCCTTTTGGTTTTTTGTAGTATAGTGCAAAATCCCAACCAATATAGTTTTATGTTGTTTGGAATAATGGTATGATTTACATTTAAGTTTTAAGATGCCCACAAACATTTATAGAAGTGGTTATGTAAGGGCATTATGATAGGAGCTTACTTTGGGAAGGATCCACTTGCATAACTCTTATTGATGATCTGTTTAAACTAACCTTCACATCTTCTAGAACATTAATGATGATTTCTCTAAATTTATGCATAATTTTGGGACTACTTCTCATCCCTTTCAATTAATTTTTCCTACTTTTCTATCTCAATATCGTTCAACTTGCAAAAAATTTCTTACCCATCTTGTACATTGGACCTTTGGTTTAATTGTTTGAAAACTTGTATGCTTTTGGAGTTATGCTCATTAGTCATGGAGGCTAGAAATCTACTTTGAAATTTTTTTGTAAAATTTCTTTTGACATCCCATTTTTGAACATCATTATAACTATAACTTCTTGTCCCTTGTTAAGGGTGGAAATAATTGTAAACAATGTAATTAACCTTCAAATGAAGGGGCACCTCGTTATGAAGAGTTACGATTATTCATGTATCCCTTAGAAAAGGGTTTGACCTATGCCATTTAAGGTTAGGGTTATAGGTTGTGCTAAGCATGAAGTTGCTAAGCCAGGAGAGGGAAGTAATGGGAGCTAGGTGAAGCAGGACATAAAGGAACTGATCACCCCTTTGGCAGGATAGCCTAACCATGGTGGTAGTGCTAGATTACTTCTAAGGCTTAAGTGGCATGGGAAGACAACCTAAAGGACATTACAGTACTCTCTTCTATTAATAAATTTTTTTCCATTTTCCTCTTTCATTCTTCAATTCCAATTATTTATTTACTAGTTAATTCGTTTATTAAATATTTATAATGTTTCTAGGATATTATCTAAGAAAATGATGAATGCAATAAATTAAGTGATCATATTTTTACGACATCCAAGAATAGGATGCCACATTTGGTATTAGAGCAAACCATAATTTAGGAACCAAAGTGGAAGACAAACCTTATTTTATTATTGTTGTTTTTATAAAACACAAGTACATCTGAGAAAAATGACAAAATGGAAGAGAATTTTATTTTATTTTGTATCTAAGGAGGAGTGAGTGGAAGTACATCTAAGTAGGATATAGAAAAGGAAGAATAAGGAAAAAGGTAGAATGGGAAAGATGTAAAGAAAGTAATTGTGATTATTTGTTACAACCGAATGACTCAATGAGATCTATGACTATCTTCAATTATGATTCCCTTTCTTCAGTAGTAGCATTTGTTTTGCTAAGCACTACCTTGCATTTAGCTAGTTTGTCACATAATTATTTGATATATTCAGTTGCATGTCTTACTACAATTGCTGATTCTTCTTTTCTTTTAAGTTGGGTCTTCAACATATCCATCTGTATTGATTGATCATCCATGTCCTTTTGCCATTCCTTCTCCTTTCTCTGTAGAAACAAGATCTAAATTATAAGTTATGAGTAAATCGACACAAAAAAAAGAAAAGAAAAATTATCTAAAATTGATCATTGTCAATTTGAAGGAACTATTCATGAGTCTCCAGATGGTAAGCATAGCATGTTGCACTCTCCAAATCTCCTAAGAGTTGCTCTAGATCTTTTACAGCATTTGGAGCATCCTCAGGAATTGGATGCAAAGATGATGGAACTCCAGTTTGTATTAAATCATAATCTACGTTGAAGTTGCATGATTGAGACTCCTGTAGATGGTAGAAACCCTCACAAATAGAATAGGGTTTGCTATTATAGATTCATTGACTAATGCGTCGAAGAAGCACAAGTTCTTCTTTAGCAGTCACTACTATCTTTCCCATCGAATAAAAAGAACCCGAGATAGAGAAAGAAGAAATCAATGGATTAGACTTAGAAAATGATGTTAGTGTTACTTGTGGAAGAGAACCTCTTCCAGGTGTCATAGAAAAAAAAGGTATGACTAATGATCTAGGTGATGGAAGGGAAGTCTATTTGGAAGTAGTGCCTACATCATCTCTGTCTATTTCTTGGATAAAGTACTATTACTCCATAAACATCTACAACACTAAAAGAAAAGGAAAATCAACATCATACAAAGGAACTTGAAATAATTAAAACTTACCTCTGGTTACTTTCCCTTATCTTGTCTTGAACTTTGTCGAGTTTGTTATGGTTGTTGTTGACCCTGTCGTTGGGTTTGTTATCTTAGAACTACTAGACTACTAGAACCTTGCTTAGTATGTTACCTCTACAAAAAGGGATTTATGAGAAAAAAATATAGATAAGACATTAAAATAAGTAAATTATATTTAAATATATACCTTGATAGTAGAAAGTGTGATCAATTCTTATGATTGAATTTTACCAAAGGTTGAAGTACCTTAAATTTCTTCAACCTATGTAGCCTTAGCACTCTACATTGGTTCATTTGGTAGCCTAGATTGCACTGTCAAAATACATAAAATAAAAACATAATCAACAAAAAGGAAATAATAAAAACATGAAAATACCTCATTGATTTCCGCTTGATTTTGAGCATGTTGTAAAGCCAGTTGACCTTTCTTAATGTCCATAATCTTACTCCTTATAACTCTCTCATCTTTGAGAAATTCATGGCATAACTAAGGATTATAACGAGTAAAACATTTGTTGGGATGGTCATAATTTTGGATCATACACATGAATAAGGCTATACAACATAGGGTATAATATTTGGAAGGATTTCTTGAGAACAATAATTTTAGTCATGGAATTATACCAGGTAGAGAAACAAGACAATGACCAGTCATAAATTCTACCAGTTATGGCACCATGAAGTATGAAAATAGAATACGACCCAACATAGGATTGCTGTCTATACCACAAAACCTTGCTACTAATAAATAAACATAAATTAAAGTGAGCCTCATTAATGAAATGTCCACAAACAAATTGGCTTTTGCCAATGGTGGAATCAATAACATAATCAGATAATTCCTTCTTACAAAAAGATTTAAATTTTGGGGAATAAGTTGTAGAAATTAAAGGATCCTCTCCTTGCTAAAAACCTAAGGCTACTTAAATATCAAGAGGAAGGATTGTTATTACTCCAAAAATTAAATGGGAAGTAGAAATTTTCTTGCTATTGTACTGTTCACACCATTCCAAAAGAACACCCTTGCAATGGGAGAGTTTAAAAAGAGGAAAAACAACTAAATCAGCTAATTTAGAAGTGGTAAGGTACTAGAAACCCTCCTTCCCAAGTACACTATGAACATGATCAAAAGCACACAGTGCATTATTTTGATGTAAAATAATAGTGGCAATTGAGAGCTACCTGTAGGAGTTTGAGGTGAATCTTGATGTTTGGGAGCCATGATGAAGATGGTTAGAGTTCTTTGATGATAGAAAATCTTCAAGCTTTTTTGCTATCATTCTTTTGTTGATATTGAGTTATGATGGGCATGTCATCCTTTTTCTCATATTTGTAGTACAATCATAAAAATCTTAGTAAAAGTAAAGATAAAGTTCTAACTTAAGAGAACCAAAAATTTAATAAAAGCTAACATGTACTTTTCTCAAAGAAAAAGCTAATGTTTACTTTTTGTTTTAAAAAGCTAACGTTCACTTTTTTAGATTTTGTAATTTCTAGGTTCACTAACATGGAATTATCTACAATTTACCTTGAAGTACTCTTCGAGATGATTCCAACGGTACCAATTTCATCAAAATTTGACTTATGGTTTGAAAGATATAATAATTCTTAGGTTACATGCAATTTTAAAAAAATTTTAAAATAAAAATGCTTTTTAATTTTAGAAAATTATTTTTAAAATTATCTTTAAAAATTATTTTTTAAATTAAAAATAATAATAAAAAAAGCAAGGTAGGAGGTCTTGGTTTCAAACTCAAGCCTTAACAATTTTATAACACTTAATTTTTTTTAAACTACGACTGGCTATGGCTAGGCCTACAACTAGTTGCAGCAAGGTCATTGGTAGGTTGTGGCTAGCCATAGTTAGTCATGGCTATAAAAAGAGTAGCCCTTGGGCCATCTCTAAGGGCACCCAAAAGTTACATCACACCAAGCCACACTATGCCACACTTGCCCTCATCGCATTTGCCTGTACCATGCCACACTGCACTACACTACGCCGCATCTGGTTGCACTGCGCTACACCTTGCCTACTCACACCTTACGACACTTGCATCTATCATCACATTATAACTGCTGCTGCATCTACCATTGCCACCCACCTATCACTTGCCCACTGCTTGCCATGCACACTACCAATCATTGCCTCTAGCACCATTGGTAAGTACCTTTAGCATCACAGGTAACCACCTTTAGTGCTATCGATAAATGCCTTCAAGGGTTCTGATCACTACCTTTAGCACCATTGATAATCACCTCGAACATCACTGATAATTATCTTAAGCATTGATAATAACTGACTTTGGCACTATTGATAACCACCTCTTCGGACATTGTCGATAATCGCCTCTCTATGTGTAGGCCCTAAGACAAGCTACATTGGGCTTGACCAGGGCCACGTAGGCCTAATCAAGGGTTGCATTGATCCTAAAACAAGTCACACAGGCCTAATCAAGGGGCACATTGGCCATGTAATGGGCTGCATAGGCCCTGAAATGGGCTAAAGTTAAGGGCTGTATAGACCATGCAATGAGCTACATCACAAGGATCACATAATAGATTGTAAGGGCCATGCAATGGGCCATGCCAACTCAGAAGAGGGTAGTGTAGAACCTAGAATGGGTTGTCCATCAGTAGATGGAAAAATTAAATTTTTAAAAACATGGACAATTATTTTCAAAAATTTAAATTAGCGCTATAGTAACAAGAGAAATAAAAATTTTTTCATTAAGCATGCATGTTCTGGAGTAGAACTGGGATGGGTGACCTCTTGGGGAGTCTTGAAAAACATGCAAGTTTTGTAAACTTAAAATGACTATGACTTTTATATTTGGAGTCTATTCTCAATAAAAAAAATTTGATTCCAACAAGTTTGAACCTTTCGGACTCAATGGAATGATTAGACTTAGCTTCTGGATTATAAAAAATTAGCATTTAATTCATTATTTTAGGTACTAAAAATAATTAGGATTTAGTACTTGATGAGAAATCCATGATAGTTTCAACTTCTTCTATAACAGACTAATGATTTCAAATCCCATAAAAAGGGCCATAGAAGCTAAGGATTCTCAACACACCTAATTTCTTCAACTTATCGATGTTTAGAACTCAAAGAATAAATTGGCAAGAAATGGAAGCCTGAGTCAATGATCAAATGAATGTCCTTGAAGATCAAATTAATGAGATCAAGGATGTTCAAGAAGAACTTCAACACTCAAACTAGGGGTTTGGTACATAGATGCAGAATATGTTTGAGGAAATTAGGAAATTATCCCAAAGTTCAGAGGATAAATGGTTAGATGTGTAAGGAAAGATGGATTCCTTTGCGAACTCCATCAAGCAATTAACTAACCATCTCATTCAACTTTCAAATCCTACCTATGGTCTACCTAGGGAACAACATCAAGATCGAGATCAACTTTGATCCACACCAAACACAACCCCCACTTACTAGTGGATAGGATACCAAAATCCCTCTTGTAGGTCATAGAATTAAAATTGGAGGTAAGGGATATGGGAACTGGGTTAATCCACCTAGAGAATCATTGACATAAGTTCATGCTAAGAAAGTAAAATTGGATCATTATGATAGAGCCCTTGGATCTAGTGCTAAGGCAAAGGATTATTTTGACACAATGAAAAATTACTTTGATGTGTTAAATTCATCAAGCCATGAATGTTTAGAAGTTATCTCCTTGTATTTAAGAGGACTTTTGACAACATGGTTGATGAGACGCGATATCGCAGTCCACCGCCAAATCTATAAATAAGAGGCGGCACTCCCTTCATTTCTCATCCTAGGCTAGAAGTAGCGAAGCTCTGGTAGTTTAATCACTCCAGAGATAGAATTTTTCCATGTGTCTGCAGTAGGAGTCCCCAAGTGAACGGTTCTTTATTCGAGCAGCTTTGTACCTAAACGCAAGTTGTGTACGGCAATAAAGATGAGCTTTGTGGATAAACCTTGCAGTGCATGGAATAGGATTTTATTATATGTTATTTATTGTTTTCCTAGTAACGTGGCATGAGTACGAGTTGGTTACGAGCATTGACGAATGTGTACGGCTAACCAAGGAATCGGCTACTCATCACCATTAGATTCTCTCACCCTTATCTCTTAGAACGTGGGATAAGTATGACTTGGCTACGAGCACCTACAGGTGTGTACAGCTAGTCAAGGAATTGGCTGCTTATCACACTTAGGCTAGTTANATGACAACAACAAGTAAGTCTGGGAAGACAATGAATGATTAACCCCAACTGTTCCATGGGGCGTTTAGGCATTTAGTCTTTGGAGTTCGATTGGATCGCGCATGTTACACTCGTTTAGTATGGTTGAGTGTAGGGGTACCTCGCCACTCATCATTGGCACCGTTGCCGGGGACTAAGTGTTTGTGCACCGAATAGAACATAAGGGATATCACTCACATCATTGTGAGCCTTAACGAACCTTCGGGTTAATCAAGAAAAAAAGATTATATAACAGTGAAATTAGCACATCAATAAAAATTCCTTCTTCTCATAAGAGTAACTCACCACCTAAGGACCACACACGAGACATTCGGTAAGATAAAAAAAATAACCAAAATCAGCCAAGTCCTAAACAATATAAGATGACATATACTCATCCCGATGAGTATATTCCTAATTTTACTTTTGTTCTCCATTAGGACGAACAACTGCGGTGGAGAGACTTGCAAGGTAACATTGTGTTACCCCCAGATTGATCAATCTCTCGCATGCTTTTCCGTGCCTTGGTACAGATTGGCATGCAAGAGCATATCATTGAATACGTTGCGGAAGATTTTGACATGAGGGATTATTATCCCATAGATGCCCAACATATGAGAGACTTAAGGCAGGAGAGCTAACATACATGGTCGAAGGGCAAAGCCCCGCATGTCCTTAGCGAAATAGGAGATGAAGAACCCCTTATCACAGGTTCTTTAACAAACGACGTTCCCCCTCCTAACGATGGTGAGGAGGAAGGATATCAGAATCTACGATCAACAATACATATCCCTGGTTCTGACACCCATGAACACCAACTGTTCACAGAGGGAACAACCACTCACACTAAGGATGGGCACTTTGATCGTCACAACGATTGGGGCCATAGCAGCTGAAGAGAAGGCAAGAAAAATCATCATGGCGATGGTTGCCCTTCTTCTTCCCCTTCTTCACATCACTCACCCTCTACTTCCACATCTAGGCGTAGCCACCATGAGCATAAAGGTGAGGATAAAAGTAAAAAGGATGAAAAACCTCGATGGGAAAGTCGAGAGAGAGGACAAGGGCAAGGACATAGGGAGAGTAGAAAACAACATAGACTTCACAGGCGTCATGAAAGAGACGATCATGACGAGCGCCTACTCGCAACCTGAAGTATGCTTGACATAACGGAGGTAGTTAGGATTCCCACAAGGCATTTAAAGGATAGCTAGATCAAACGATTAGACATGAACAACATCCCATGATTTGAAGGGGGATATAATGCTGATTCGCAAAATCATTTACAGGCATTCCACAATGCCTGTGCCTTGTAGAATATAGACAGTGAGTGGCAGAAACTTAAGTTGTTCCCAAGGACACTCACCGAAGAAGCAGAGAGCTAGTACTGGTCCTTAGAACTGGAAACCATCAGGAGGTGGAGTACGATGCTAGAACTGTTCAATGAAAAGTATCAAATGTACTCCAGAGTGTCCAATTTGCGTAAGTAGATCCAAGGCTGGAAGCAAGGTATACACGAACCCTTGGATGCTGCCATGGCCCGCTATTACACATTGTTACATCGTTGCCTGAGCCATGGGTATGCTCAGCGAGATCAACTTCGCCACATTGTGGATGGGCTAAGGAATGAAACTAGAAGAACCCTTGGGACTTATGCCCAAGGGAAACTCTCACAACTTAGAGTCCATGAAGTACAAAGCTTGTTGGAGCAAGTAGCAAACGAAGAAGGTGAGCTACGCAAAAGGGAAAGTGCAGAAGAGTATAACCGCAATCCCTCCCTTCGAAAGAGGGGAGTAAAATTTTGTGATGAAGAGGATGAGTCATCGATTGAAGAGTTGGTGAATCAGAAAACTTTGCCAATCCAAAAATTAACAACTGAGGTATTGGCCAAAGTAGATCAAATGTGGGATTCCTTAGGCTCAAGAATTGAAATAGTCTTGAAAATTGTAGAAGAGTCTAAGGTTGAACAAAGTAGTGACAAAGATAAGAAAAAGTGGAGAGATTTAGGCCATGCACATAACAAGTGTAAGGGAAAAATCACTAACTTTGATGTCGCTGAGGATTCTGATTCAGACGATGATGGTGGATGTGAGATCTACCATTATGACCATCCTAAGGGATGTTGCCCCATCATCTCACATCTACAAGAGTCTGGGGTGTATGCACTTAGTCCAAGACTCAACCAACGATAAACACCTCATAGGTTACCTTATCCACAAGGTAACCCAAGGTAGTTCCACCAACCCTTAACGTATTATCCAAGTGGAACTCCACCACAGCCCATCAGACAACATCAGCAGTGGCAATACCCATAGTCATGGGGGATGCCACTGCCAACACAACAGTACCCTTACTGGTAGCCCGATCCTTATGGTTATTATGTGCAGTAGCTGATTTCTCCAAGTGACTCTATGGGTCACGCAACCTCCAACCGTCACTACTAAGTTCGGGAGTACTTCAGAAGGATTCCTTCTCCTCCGGGAGACATCTCACACTCATTCCATCCTCCTAATCCATCTGCACCTCTTCGACCACAAGTAGTTCCCATAACACCTCCTGCTCCAACAATGTAAGGGGAACTTCCTCCTCAACCGCAATAACGTCATGTTGCGAGAGCTATAAATATCCAACCCACTGCTGGTTCTAACAACTATAAAAAGAGAAGACCTTACCTCAGAACCAAAAGCCTAGACAAACTCTCGCAAAAACAAGCGGTTGAGGCCATGTACATTCCTCCACCATCTAACACTTCGGAGCACCCTTCAGTCCAACAGAGTGTAATGCATACGGTTATGTTAACACATACCGTAACCGATTGGATTAAGGTAGGCCATCTTCCCAGGAAACTAACTGACCCTGGGAGTCCCTTAATCTATTTGCAGATCGTCAAAAATGAACCACATAGGGCTCTTCTTGACTTAGGTTTCGGAGTCAGCTTAATTTCACGAGAGATGTATCACGCTTGGAACCTACCCAACTTGAGAAGAGCAACATTCAACTAGAGCTGGAAGACCAGTCCATCACCATTCCCTTAGGATTGGTGGAGGATGTCATTACCACTGTGTATGGTTGGTCTTACCTAGTTGATTTTCTAGTGATCTAAGTTAACAACAATGAAGGGGACTTCCCAATTATAATGGGAAGGGCATGGCTTAGTACAGTAGATGCATGCCTTAGGATGCACTATCTTTCCTTGGAAATATCTAAGATAAACATATGTGGAAAGATCAAGAAGAGGAAAGTTCCATGCATCACATACAGTGATTCATTGGGTGATGACATGGATGAAATGTCTCCATGTAACAGGTGTGCCCAAGAGACTTTACAACAAAGATGCTTGTATGTAGCAACCACACAACCAGTAGTAGACACCCCGTGGTTGACAGCTTGAAGGAGCAGAAAAATGTGCATGGAACGAACTGAGGAAACCCATGCCAACAACGAAGGCATAGACACATTGAAATATGAGTGTCGCCAACTTCCACCCTTCAATCTAAGATCATCAATGGGGAGAAGTTGGGCACTTCTACGAAATTCAAACAAAAGCTCATTATTTCAAATCTCTCCCTTGCAATTCAGTCATGGGGGAGATGGCCACCTATGCTAATCATATGGGGCCCTCAGTTCTTTTAAGTTTTTGTTTTACATGTTTTTGTTTTACAACGTTTTTGTTTTACAAATTTCTTTAACTTT
>MNCI01000889.1:63520-74044 GCA_015680685.1 Gnetum montanum
GAAGCAAGGTATTAATTAGATGATGATTCAATTACCCTTGCTAATATATGATTGCATTATGTGTGTAGATGGCGGACATACAATAACAGACTGGATCTGGAGCAAACACTTGGAATGGAGCAGCGTTGAAGCAGCTATGCAAGGAGAAAGATCGATGGTGCACTTACGGATGGACAATGAAGGTGCAATCTTGGTGTTGGCAGCAGCAACACTTCTTTCTCTCTCTTTCTCTCTATTGCCAACAAAGGCCTGATGTCATTGTAATAAGGTGTTCACCCTTGTTGTCATGAACACCATTTTTGTCAAGTATTGTAATAATTATCCATTCACATATCATCCCATTAGTTCCATTTCCCTCAATAATTCCATACCTACCTAATATTATTGTAAGGAACTCGAGGACGAGTTTTTATTCAGTCATGGGGGTATGATGAGATGCGATATCGCATTCATCGTGATATCGCGTACGCGATATCGCGGTCCACCACCAAATCTATAAATAAGAGGTAGCACTCCCCTCATTTCTCATCATAGGCTAGAAGTAGCAAAGCTCTGGTAGTTTAATCACTCCAGAGATAGAATTTTTCCATGTGCCCACAGTAGGAGTCCCCAAGTGAACGATTCTTTATTTGAGTAGCTTTGTACCTGAACGCAAGTTGTCTACGGAAATAAAGACGAGCTTTGTGGATAAACCTTGCAGTGCATGGAATAGGATTTTATTACATGTTATTTATTATTTTCCTAGTAACGCGGCATGAGTACAACTTGGTTATGAGCATTGACGAATGTGTACGGCTAACCAAGGAATCGGCTACTCATTGCCATTAGATTCTCTCACCCTTGTCTCCTAGAATGTGGGATGAGTATGAATTTATTATGAGCATATACGGATGTGTACAGCTAGTCAAGGAATCAGCTGTTCATCACACTTAGGCTAGTTAGGTGCCTCAGTATGACCACTTCGAGCACGTGCGTTACGTGTGGTGATCCCAGTAATGATTAGCGTTTGGTAGCCACAGTTGCATAGTTCAGGGTATGTACGGTAAGTGGGAATGGATGTTGATACTAGTTAATTTAGACTTAGGACACTAGTTAGAATTAGTTAGTTCTCTCAACCCTTTTCTCTTAGCGTAGAAAACATAAAACCAGAAAAGATCAAAAACATCATATACCTCGGACTTACTTAACCATACACCGTGACAACAACAAGTAAGTCTAGGAAGACAACGAATGATTAACCCCAAGTGTTCCATGGGGCGTTTAGGCATTTAGTCTGCGCAGTTCGACCGTATCATGTGTACTACGCTTGTTTCGTATGGTTGAGTGTAGGGGTACCTCGCCACTCATCAATGGTGGAATGGATTAAGATCTTAAGATTTGATTACAAATTGGCTTAATTTTTATCAAGATTTTAAACAGAAATTCATTTTTAATTTTTTTCTCAAAGAGCAAAAAATGAGATTTTATTTCTTAAGGTTGGGAAGGTGATCCATAGATGATTACTACAAGGGATTCTATGATTTTTCTCGGTATGTAAGTTATCAGGATGAGGGAAAATTATCTTCAAAATTCATTGGAGGACTACCGGCTCAACTACATCCCCAAACACGAGCCCATAATCCTCAAACCATTAATGAAGCATATAGAATTGCTAAGGATTATGAGGAATCAAATCATATATGAGCTATCCTTCAACAATAAACTCTTTGACAAACTACCTTTTCACATGCAATGGTAGAGGAGACACTAACCAAAAAAGCTCAATTAGGATCAAGATGTTTCATTTGTAGTGAAGATCATTTCAAATGAGACTATCCAAAATTTCAAGCAAAAATACCAAGGACCAATCAAATCAGGAATCAAAAATCCAACCCAAACATGAACAAAGGAAAAATTCCAACCACCACCACAATTGTGAAGAAGATATCTACATCAACTAAATTAGGTTTGCATAAATTTCAATTTTCTTTATTGATTTTTGAAGGTGTAATTAAAGGTAAATAACTTAAATTTTTGATTGATAGTAGTGCTACTGATAAATTTATTTCTCCAAAGTTAATTAATTTATTGAAATTAAATTTACATTTCAAGAAAATTATTAAAATAGAACTAGTAGATGGAATGATTGTGAGCAAGCATACAAAGTATGGAGAAATTAACTTTACCTTACAAAACATTCCTTTCATTGATGAATTTTTTTGAATATGAACTAAGTGATGTTGATGCAATTTTAGGAATGTATTTTCTGCAAAAATTTAATATTATTACCTACTTTGGAAGTTGTATTTTAAAAGTCCCAGCCATTGATGGAGTTAGGGTTCTAAGGGGATTAGGAATAGCAAAGAAAATTCATATGATAACTATTAAGCAAGCTAAAAAATTAGTCAAAAAAGGTTCTATGATGTTGGCTATTAAAGTAGCCCAACCTTAGAGATCTTTAGGTATTGATATTTTGAAAGAACTTAAGGAATATAAAGATTCAGTATTTGGTGAAACTAGAGAACTACCTCCAAAAATAACCATTGAGCATGCCATTGATATTTTTCTTGATACACAATCTTCAAAAGCCCCTTATAGATTTTCTACTTTTGAATTAAGAGAATTAAAAGTACAATTAGACCAATTATTGGAAGAAGGGAAAATTAGACCTAGCATATCACCTTAGGGTGCACTAGTCTTATTCATTAAAAAGAAATATGGTACACTAAGATTATGCATCGATTATAAAACATTGAATAAGGTGATGATTAAAAATGCTTATCCTTTAGCTAGGATCAATGATTTGTTTGATCAACTTACTAGGTGCATGTTATTTCTCAAAGATTGATTTAAAATCAGGTTATCACCAAATAAGGATTAAGGAGAAAGATATTGAGAAAATTACTTTTAGAACTAGGTATGGGTTATATGAATTTGTTGTGAGTCCATTTGGATTAACTAATGCACTTGCAACATTCCTAGCATTAATGAATAATATTTTTTGTGAATATCTTGATCAATTTTTTATAATATTTATAGATGATATACTTGTTTATTCTAAGTCAAGAGAAGCACATGTCAAACATTTGAAAACTACAATGGAAATTCTTAAAGAGCATTAGCTAAAAGCTAAATTGAGTAAATGTGAACTCTTTAAGGAAGAAGTTTCATATTTAGAACATATAGTTTCTAAGAAAGGATTGCAAGTAGATCTAGTAAAAATTAGTGCAATTCGAGACTAGCTTGAATTAAAAGATGTTACAGTGGTTCGCAGCTTCTTAGGTGTAGTTGGTTTTTATTGACATTTCATTAAAGATTATTCTACCTTGATAGCCCCATTGACTAACCTTTTGTAGGAGAAACATGTGTTTATGTTTGATAAAAAATGTAGGGAATCTTTTCTCAAATTAAAGATGCTACTTACAACAACACCTATTTTGAGAATTCCCAATGAAGAATTACCATTTGAAGTATTCATGAATGCCTATGCAATAGAAATTGATGTAGCTCTTTCACAAGTAGATATAGTGATATGTTATAAATCTCGCAAATTATGTGGAGCCAAGGTAAATTAGTTAACACATGATTTAGAATTACTAGCAATTGTTCATGGTTTGAAAGTTTGGAGACATTATCTTTGCAAAAAACGTTTTGTACTAAAAACAAATCATAAAAGTTTGGAATATTTGCAAAGATAGCCTATTTTGAATACTTATCAAAGGTGATGGATAGAATTATTAGCTGAATATGATTTTGAAATCAAATATATTCTTGGTAAGAAAAATGTGGTAGCTGATGCCCTTAGTCGAATGTGAAACTTAATGATAGGTGTGGTAATGATCCATATGGAAGAAGAAATCAAGGAAAAAATAAAAGAAAATCATTATTTTAAAAAGATTTTAACCAATATTTCCTATGAGCCTTGATATCAACTTACCTTTATCAGTTTATTGATGAAAGGACAAAGAATGTGCATACCAGAAGGAAATTAGAGACTAAGGTTGTTGTGTGAAGCAAATGAAGTACCATACACAAGATACCTAGGTTACATTAAGACCTATATGATAATATGAAAATCTTATTTTTGGCTTGGAATGAAGAATGATGTGTCCTCATACATTAAAAATAGTCTAACATGCCAAAGAATAAAATTTGAATAGAGCAAACCCAGTGGTTTATTACAACCTATGGAAGTCCCAACTTGGGAATTGGAAGATGTCACCATGGATTTCATTGTGGGATTGCCAATAACCAAAAAAGGAAAATGACTCAATTTTTGTAGTGGTTGATCATCTATCAAACATGGCACATTTTATAACTTTGAAATCTATAAACATAGAAGAAGAAGTAGCCCAAAAATTTGTACATGAAGTATTTTGATTGCATGGTTGTCCAAAATCTATCACTTTGGATAGAGATCCCAAGTTCATATTTGAATTTTGTCAATATTTCTTCAAAGAACTTGGAACCCAGTTGAAATTTAGCATAGCTTACACCCCTGAGACTGATGGAAAAATTGAATATGTGAATAGAATATTAGAAGATATCCTACAAAGCTATGTTGGGAGTAGACCAAAAACATGGGAGAATTATTTGCAACTAGCAGAATTTTTCTATAATAAAAATTATCAAGGTTCTATACATTTAACACCATTCGAAGTAGTATATGGATGTAATTGTCATACACCATTAACCTAGGTAGATCTAACCTTAAGAATGGAATGGAAGGAAGAAGAAATGAAAATAATGAAAAACATTATCATAAGAGTTAAAACAAAATTTACAAGATACCCAAGATAAATATAAAGGATATGTAGATTAACATTGACTTAAAAAAGAATTCTAAGTAGGAGATCAAGTATTATTGAGAGTATAACCTACTAGAAGTTCTCTTAAATTGGTAAAATATACTAAATTGGCACCTAGATTTTGTGGACCTTTTGAAATCTCTAAAAGAATTGATGAAGTAGCATATCGATTAAATCTTTCAGCAACCTTAGAAATTCATCTAGTTTTTCATGTGAGCTTGCTAAAGAAATTTCATGAAAATGATGTACCATATGTGTTGGATTGGAATACTTTGCCATTACCATCCAACGCTAACTTTGAAGTTAGACCCATTAGTATTATGAACCAATGAACCAATAAATTATGAAATAAAACTATCAGCGAAGTACTTGTTCAATGGTCAAATTATGATCAATAGACTTGAAAAATAGGGAGTTTATTTTAAATACTTACCCCCAACTTTTTGAGCATCGTAATATTGAATGATAAATTGTATTTATTATGGATGTAATAAATTATGTTTTATAATTTTGAATCTTCTATTTGTATAGATGATAATGAGGAAACTAAAGGAACTGAAGCTGAGGAGCATAATAATGAAGTAGCAAATGAGCAGCTAGACATAGAGGAAGCACTCAAGGATGATCTAGATGCCTAAGGGGGGTAGATTATAACATTTTGTCCTTTTCTAAGGGTGGAAACAATTGTAAAAAATGTAATTAACCTTCAAATGAAGGGGCACCTCATTATGAGGAGTTATGATTATTCATGTATCCCTTGGGGATTAGAGGTTGTGTCAGGCATGGAGTTGCAGAGCTGAGAGAGGCAAGTAATGGAAGCTAGGTGAAGTAGGAAAAAAAGGGACTAATCACCCTTTTGGTAGGATAGCCTAACCATGATGGCAGTCCTAGATTGCCTCTAAGGCTTAAGTGGCATGGGAAGACAACCTAGAGGACATTACAGTACTATCTTCTATTAATAAATTTTTTTTCCATTTTCCTCTTTTCATTTTCAGTACCAATTATTTATTTAATAGTTAATTAATTTATTAAATATATATAATGTTTCCACTATATTATCTAAGAAAACGATGACTGCAATAAATTAAGCAATCATATTTTTATGACATCTAGGAACATGATGTCACAATGACTAAAAGTAATTAATCAAAATAATGTAAACAACTTGATGATTTGAGTTACCTCATAGCCTTGGGCATAGTACGGTATCATCACCTTGTGCTTAAATGCAAACTATAATGTCAATCCTTTGGTGACTGCAAGTGATGCTAAATGAAATGCCTATGGAAGAAGGTCTTTTGCCAAACACAAAAATGAAGCCAAGAGAGGGATAATGGAGGATATGCCCATGGACAAATTATAGCACATACAAGATAATAGCTTAAACATTGCATGATTGCTAGATCCATGGGATGATGAGAAGAAATTTTAGTCCATCCTTCAAGAATGTTACACATAACCAAAGAAGCATTGACATAACAATCAAAGTTGGAAGTCTGCCACAACTAGCGGCAACAAGAAGAATCATGTTTAGCAAATTCTTGAAAACCTCTGCAAATTTTGTAATCTTCAATGTTAGTCCAATATTTTTGTTATTTTTTCATTTTGTAATGCATCTACTTGAATAAAAATTTGTAATGTGGCACTTAGAGTTAGTAAGTAATTAGCATCATTCAATAATCCCATACTTTCCTAATTTTTTTATAAAGGAAGCTCAATCTTATCCTATTAACTCGAGGATGAGTTTTTACTCAGTCATAGGGGTATGATGATGCATCATTTGGCTATATCAATGGAATAAAATTGATGCATAAGCATTGATGTTGATGTGATCCCATTGACGGGATCTTGTTGACATAATATTTGCTACGTTAATGGATACCCGTCGACATAGCATTTGTTTTTACCTATAAATATGCATGCTCCTACCATGTATCAGGAATCTTTTGTCAATAGAGTAGCTAAAATCTTGTAGTTTTATTTTATAGTCTTAGACAACAGTCAGTGAGTGCCTAAAGTGTGGATCTAAGTCAGTTGTATGACATCTTATTCAAGTGGTAATGTACTTGGACACATTCCATGAATGACAATAAGAGAAAGATTGATTCTTATTCATTGTAGCACTTTGACTTAGATTAGATTTACTTTCCATTGAATTTAATTTTCATATAATTAGTTAATATCTACATTTCATGCAAGTTAATCAATTGGTGGACTGAGCGCAACCAATTTTAAGTGTAGGCCCTAATCATAAAAAATCATCGCCTATGAAATGTTAATGCATAGAAACAAGAAATGTCTAAATTTATCCATCAATAGCTAGGGTGGACACTAAATTTAGGAGGTTGATAGTAGAGAATAGAAACCTCTCAATGAAAGAATTCCATGCCTTGCACCAAAAATCTACAATCAAGATTGCCGCCTAGAAAAATGAGGCCCTTAAGTTCGAAAGGGTGAAAAATCATTACATAAAAGAACATTCATTCATGAAGGTAAAAGTAAATGAGGCCCTCCAATAGCTCCAGCAAGGAGGTGTTGTTCAGTAGCCTATCTTTGATGGGATAAATGCATACAGTAAGGCTAAAATTTGCATGAAGGAGCTAAAAATAGAGGAAATGATTGAGTATATGGAGCTTGCCAACCTTCAATATGCAAACCTAACAATGCTGACTATCAAAATACTATGGTTAGAACTAGAGAACTAGGGCCATCTTGTACTTATTGTATGAGGTAGAGTTCAAGCATCATAAAGAGACCAAACAAAAGCTTGAGATTACAAATATGAAACTCGAGGTTCTCAAAGGTGAAGTTTACTGATCAGAGATCACATACTGAGAACCTAGCAAGGAGAATGAATGACTACCAAGAGCTACAAAATGCACTCAGGACATTTGACATGGAACAAAAATAGTTCATTTCCTAGTTTGTCAATGTGAAGAAGCTATTCCTACAATGCCCTGTTCGGGGAATATTCCCATTCCAACCCACATTGGTGATGCAGTGTGGACCATGAATGATCCTTGAGGTAAGGAGTAGAAGATGAAGGTATTTTTTAATACCTTTCATCTTCTACTGGAAGTTGTAGTTGCAATAGGACAACCATAATAACCACCTCAACAATCATGTATGCTTGAAGTAGGAGAAGGTCCTTTGAAACCTCAAGAGCCTCCACCACTTAGGGCCATATAATTTTCTTCATCATCTTCCAACCTTCTAAGGAGTTGTATTTTTCATTTTTCTCCTAGTGTTCAATTTTTCTATTTAGAATACCAATTTTTGTAATAACTGTAAATTCATACTCTTGGACACTTAGTTTTTGTTCCTGTTATTTTGTGTTTGTTTTAAGTATCTGTAGTTAGTCAATAATCCCATACCTTTTCAAATGTTGGTAAAGAAATTGAGGACAATTTTTCATTCAATCATGGGGGTATGATGAGTCATCATAGTTGGGCCACATCAACAGGATCTCATTAATGTGACTACATTGATGGGGTCTCATCGACATGATCCCATCAACATAGGGTTTGACACATTGACATGTATCCATCGACATGGCACCCTATCTTCACCTATAAATGTGCACATGGCCATTGCATTTATGACAATCTTTTCATAGTTGTAGCGAGGCTCATGTTGTTTTTACTCTGAAAGTTAAAATATTTCCTAAATGCCTATAGTAGGAGTCAAGGAAGTATACAGATCTTTATTTGAGCATTGATATACCTAAGGACCTCAGTGTGAATGGCTATAAAGATGACCCTTTCTAATAAGACCTTGAAGCACTTCGAATAGATTAATGTTTTCTTTATGCATTTCATACTAATGCAATTTACTTTAATATTTATAAGTAATCAATTAATATTAATTAAATAGCAATCATAAGTATGACCACTTCAAGCATATGTTTAACACTTGGTAATCCCACTAGCACTTAACGCTTGGTAACTTAGTGGCGCTATAATGTTTTCAGGATGTATACAAAAAGTGGAAACAAATGCTTATGATAGAATTAGTTAAATATTAGCTAGTTATTAGATTAATTAAGCATTCAATCACTTTATTCTTTTTCTTAGGTGACTTAATTCATAAAATATAAAATGATAAAAATCATGTGCCTTAGTTACACTTAATCATATACTTGCACTTCACAAGTGGAACTGAGAAAATAATGATTGCAATGGTTATATTCACCTTCTAGAAACCAATGTACTTAGAGAGATAAATTCTACAAAATTTGACCAGATTGCAGACTAAATGCTAGTGATTCGTATGGTTGGGCATAGGGTATACTTGTTGCTCATCATCATTAGATTCTAATCTTTGATAGGTTGACCATTTTTTCTCTCATAACTTTGAAACTCTTTTTTCCACTAAGTTAAACTCATGCCTTCTAATATGGATTTAGTAATTGGTACCCTCAATTGATTTGGTACCTCTTCTAAGTCAAAATATTTGTCAAGCACCTTCAACCAAGTTACAAAAGCGTTAGTATCATCCACACCATAAAAACGTTAGTCTTGTAACATTTCTGAATGCTCTAGCAAGCCTTGCTTCATCTTCATTATCAAGCTTGTCATAAGAAGCAAATGCTAGTGATGGAGCTCTTGGAACTCTAATATGAGGATTTATAATTTCTCTTCTTGAAATAATAGGCTAATGAATTTTCATAACCTCATAGTTGGAATGTACTTCCTTCTCACATAATTCCCCTCTATCATGTTGAGAAACATCTTAGTCACCATTCAAATATGAATGCTCATCATCATCACAAGTTTGAATTTGACTAGGACCTGCTGTTGACACATTTAGCCATTTCATGGAGCAGCAAAGATGATAAAATATGAATAAGTCACAAAGGATAATCAAGAGAAATATACATGTTGGTTGTGCTTTATTGATATTTTAATACTTTGATGTTCAAGAAGAATTGTTAAAGGAAGATAGAGTTTTTCAAATGATAAGGAAAATTCATCATGCTCCTTTGGAAAATGAAGGATGAAAAACAAGTGGAAAGCTAAAAGAGCCGATCCCCGTTTACGGATGTATCAAGGAAAATATCAAAGTTAATATACTAAGGTTTGAATAATGTTTTTTATGGCAAGGAAAAAATGCAAACATAGTTCCAGCCCTTGTACGCAATGGAAGAAAGATGGGGGAAAGAAAAATAGTCCAAAAGAATGCTAGTTTTTCGTTACAGAAATCGCAGGAATTGCGTTAATCCTAACGCAGAAGAATGCAAGGGTTTTTGCTCTGAAATGTTTTTCTGTTTTGTGTAAAATTAACTATTCTTTTTACCCAAATCAGCGGCATCTCTGTTGGCTGCGTTGTGCCGAAATTTCTTCTATAGGGACGCGAATTCAAAGAAGAGGGACTCACATCCGAATTCAAGCTTTATACAGTTGATTCGCCTGCCTCCAATGACGCCAATGTGTGCTGCGTCACGTAACTCAAAAAAGCAGACATCAGCATTAAAATAGCAAACCATAAGCAGCGTTGGCTACCCGTGCCAGGGCAAACGGAGTCACCAAGACCTCCGCGCGGATGCTGTGCTGTCAAACCCTTGCCATTATATTTTAAAAAAACAAACAAAAGGGTGCCCTACCGCAGCAGCAAATCTACGATGCAATTGCTCTAAACCCTGAAATCAATGGTAGGAATTTTGAAGAACGATTTACAAAAACGTGAAAATGCAGGAAGCCCTAGCGAATTTGGGGCAAAATAAAATAGTTTAGGCAAC
>MNCI01000889.1:84253-132530 GCA_015680685.1 Gnetum montanum
ACATTAACTACTGAGTTTATTTGGAGGTATCTGGGCCTTGGTGTTGCCAGAGACCAGCAGGCACCTAAATCCTGTTCGAGGACACTCGTTGACGGTCGCGTCCCAAACAGTTGCCAACACCTGCATTTCTATTTACCTTGGTACTAATTTAATCCAACCATTAAACCATTAGCTAAAAGGAAGATTTCATGCTCTTCATGTCTTTCTTTAAGGCTTGAATCTACTTCTTCTTAGGAGCCAGCTAAAATAGACATAAAAATCTACAACCAAATTTTAAATAATAAAAAATATGTCTTTAATACCAATAACATTGAAGCAAGGTCACTCTAATTTACTCTAATCGTTTAAATCACATCAACTCTAGATACTATGAGAAACAATTTAATTGCTAGAAAATAAGAAAGCTAGTTATCTATAATTAATTTAAAATAAGATTATAATTATAATGACTCCATCACTTATAATAACAAAAACACTCACATACTCAATGATATTACGGGGCATGAGGCTCTACAATCAAATAATGATTAATATCAATGTAAGGAAAAATTGAACTAGATCTCTTGTACATACAAGATTGTGAGTCAAACACACACAAGAGTTATAATGGTCAAAACACATATAATTGACCATAGAGATGTACATAACTCTCATGCAGTCTCTCTTCCAACTCTCATGTCACTCTTTATATCATCAAACATAGAAACACAAAATAATATTCATCAATTACAAGATAAGAACCCTAGGAAAACTTTCTCCACGAACAACTTGGAGATTAACATCTATTTTCATCCTTTTTTCCATTTTTTGGCTATTTTCAAACTTTGAACTACCATTTCAAAATTTTTCCTAATTGTACAGGACATCTTCATACTTGACAAGATGTCTCCATGTCAACACAAGAAATCTCTTGTTGATGCAAGATGTCTACTCCACAAGCTAGATGTCTTTCCAAAGATGTTTCCTATTTGGAATAGACATCTCCCTAGAGACATCTCTAACTAGAATAAGATATCTTTACTTTGGATAAGATGCCTCTTATAACATCCTAGCTATTGGTCCAAACATCTCTTAGGTCAGCAAGACATCTTTCTAGCTTCTTGAACTTGGAATCAATCATCTATAGGGATGAAAATGTCACTTGGAAGAGGTGTCCCGATACAAAGCTCTCTAGAATATGATAGGAGGATGGAATCCATGCTATAAAATACATTGGTAATATAGGTAGATTATTTATCTACATAAATGTTAACTTATAATTAATCATAAAATGCATAAGTTAATCATAGATGTTTGGTTTTATCTTAATATGGGTATTCTCATGAGGTTCCGACATTAGACATTAAAATAACTACAAGGTTAATACTAACTTAAACTAGCTGTCAAGGGCTCTTTGGTGTAATAACTCACTTATCTAGTCCAACCCTCATGTACAACAAGACTAAATATTGAATTAGAAGCCCTCATGCATGCAAGTTTCCAATTGTTGGGTTATGTTATGGCTAAGATCAATCCTATAGCTATCCTAAGGTTCTAACCCCTCACAACACTTTAAAAAAGGCCTAATACTAATTAAATGCACAATTCTCAAGTATGCGATCAATTTTGAAATCCCACAAATTTTGTAAATTGATGACAAGTCTCATATAATTTTCCTTACAAAGTTACATCAATTTATGAATCTCTTAAATGATCGTTTTAAGAATTTCAACATGTCAAACACATTCATAGATGCTTGCAATATTCAGCAATTACCATCATCTAAATGCACTATTTTCACTTGATGCTAAGTCAAATGCATCTTCAAAAATGCATAGAAGTTGCGTCATGGCTTTGATTGTGATCCCTAGATTTTTCATGACTTAGATCACAACATATGGAATTTCAACTACCATGAGGAGGAGGTGATACAAAATAAAGATGGTGTTAAAAGACAAAATAAAAAAATCATGAAATGATGAATTAGAGATTGAACATTAAAAGGAATGATTAAATAACAAACAAAACATCATGAAAAAAGCAGGTTCAAGAGGGTAAGCTACTTATTAAAATTGATGGAATCAAGAATATTTCCTCTACCTTAAAAGATCAACAATACATGAAGCTTCAACAATCAAGAATAGGTTTAAATTTAGAAATTGACAAGAGTTCCACCAAGCACAATTACAAGTAAGAGAATGAAAGCTAGAGTGCAATGCATAATTGATGCTAAGAGAGATAACATTACCAAGTATTTATAGACATAAAGGGTAGGGTTTGGATGATTCTAAGAATAAAGAATTAATAATCTATTATTTTAAAATTAGGTAACATGCATTCATAAAAAGGACCCAATGGTTAACTAATGGGTTAAAGTCATTAAGAAAATACTAGAATGAGCCCACATGTACAAGAATAGATTTTAAGATAAAATAAAAGAATAACTAGAAAAATCCCACATATCTATTAACATGTCTCATAACTATATTTGTACTTTATTCAAAAATCATGGAATAAAATAAAATATGAAAATATAAATTTAAACATAAATAAAGTACCAATAATTGGCCTTCACAATCCTTCTAGTTTTTCCATACTTAGGAGCATAAGAGTTAGTAAAGATAATTAGAAAATAAATCTAAATAATATACTTTAGGAGCTTGCATATATTGTGTCTCTAGCTTTTTAGTAACTTCAAGCATTAAACCTTTATATGTCTACCATGATAATAATAATATAGTTTCATCTTTTCTTGATTATCTGTTGTTAAAACTTAAGAGGTAGTTTGACTAATCATTTGTTATTCATTCTCATCCATATGTGGCACTTTGCCTTTATTGCTTACAACTATGGTTGAAGGTTCCTTTTTACATTCCTTCGTAGGTTTGTCAACTTGAATAACCTCTTCCTCTTAATCTTATTTTATCCTTAGGCAACATAACTGAGCTTCCTTATAAGTATCAAAATGCAATGCTACAAAAATACACCTAATTGAAGGTTTTAACATTTTTTAGAACCTCTCCACTTATGCTTACTCATCATCCAAGATATGAAGAACATATTTCATTAAATTATGAAATTTGATATCATACTTGTGCACAAATATGTCACCCAATTGCAAATGATAAAATTCATCTTCTTTCTTCTCATGATAGGTCTTAATGGTAAATTGATCCTCAAATTCCCATTTGAAAGTATCTTATGGTGTGAGGATAATGTGAATATTCCATATGTAGCATATACTAAAGTAAGAGAATGGTGACATTGTACCTATTCAAAATGCAAATGATATGAGAGTAGTCTTAAAATAATGGCATACACATGTGAGATGATGAAAAAGGATCCCTATAATCAAGAGATTAGTTAAAGCTTATTTTAAGCATATTGTTATGGACTTCAAGTATAAATATAATGTAATGCTAATGGAATATGGTTTCTAACCCCTTACTCAGGTTTGGTAGGATATGTCAAAGAACTGTCAAGTCCAATGTTTGGTTGTTTTAATTTTCTCACATTTTAGTTCTTTCATCTTACTCATTGCTCTCAATCCTTTCATTTAGTATTAGAGCTGACTGCTCAAATTTTATTTTGGCTTTATAGTCTATGTGAAAGATCTTGATTTTTTTGGTCTATTTTCTAATTCTATTCTACAAGACTTTTAATTTGAAAAATAAATTTTATATTTCTAGTATGATGGATGTAGAAAAGACTTGTAAGATATGTAAGAGAAATCATGAATATCATAGACTAAGAGATTTGGATCTTGAAAGGTAGGTTTGCAAAGCTATACTATCATACATATAACAACGAGGAGATGGCTATTAAGATTTTAAAAAGGCTTGAAAGCAACCTAGAGCATGCCAATGAATGAATCCTATTTTAGATGAGTCCATATATCAGGCACACGATATCGAGTATGCAATATCATGGCCCAAGATGTGATATTGGGTATGCAATATCACGAGGTACTCCTGGGCCTATAAATATAGCACTTGGGCACATGATTTGGTAGTAGTTTTTGGAATCAAGTAGTGAAATTCTTGCAGGTTGTTCATTTGAGAGTTGGAATATTTTCCAAGTGCCCACAATAGGAGGTCTAAGTGTAATAAGATATTTATTCAAGCATTGATATACTTGAACACACCATTGTGTTGGGAATAAAGATGAGCTCTTTGATTCATCCTTGCAGTAGTTGAGGATTTCTTTATTTATGCATTTATACATTGTGATTTCATGCAGTTCACATTTAACATTATTCATTTAACAATTAATTTTGATTAATTAATCAATTAATTAAAATACACAAGCATGACCCCTTCGAACATACGTGTGACACTTGGTAGCTCAGAAATAGTTAGTGTTTGACAACCTAGCAGTGTTTACATGAAATTTAGGATGTGTCTAGGAAGTGGGGATGGTTACTTATGTTAGGATAGATTAGATAATAGTTTTCTTAGCATTTAATTACTCTCATTGTCATTATTTTTTTAGGTGATCAAATTGATCAAACATAAAAGGACAAAAATCTTATACCTCATTCACAGTTAACCATACACTTGCATTTCACAAGTGAGACCGGGAAGACAACGAATGAACAACATGAACTCACCATTTAGCTCTAGTGTACTTCATAATTAAAGTCTAAGAAATTTTACTAGATTGCACGTGAACGCCTATGATTTGTTTGGTTGGGCGTAGGGGTACCTCGTCACTCATCACCAACCATATTATGTCACTAGAACTTTGTATCCTTCATTGGCACATGTTAGAAGCTACTTGTTTGATGCATCATCATGGAATGACCTAAGAGTAACACCATTTGCCAAGTACTAGCTTATAATCATTGACCATGACCTTAAGTTGTATAATCTTCTTTATCACTGTTGATAAGTCCATTAAGATTATTAGCTATGATGTTGCATAAATCAAGTTATAAATTAAGGGCATGATTCTCAAAATTGACACCTACCATTGGATGATGATCCAAATGATATCAAGCTTGCATTATCATTTTGTGAAGTGGTCAAAATTTCAAGGATACATAATAACAATGGAGAAAATGTTACAACTCATCTTTCCTAGCCAAAGTTAATCAAATATTGTGCTTCAAATTTTAATTAGTTGGAAGATTATGTATACAAAATATATTATCAAGTGAGGATGCCCTCTAAAAGTAGAGGTAAAATAGTATCATCTTCATGTATTTTTCTAATTGTAACATGTGAATCCATGTAACAAAAGAATTTAAACGTAGGTGATTGCAATGAAAAAAATAAAATATTATCCAAAAAATTAGAGAAGAAGGTGTTAATATTGGTAAGTAGTTTACCATCCTAAATTTATAATGCTACAAAGTCATCAAATTTAAGATCCACAAAGCCAATAGTAAGTGGGCAGCACTAGCATTATACATGTAATCTAGGTATGTATTTAGTGGATGCTGGAGAATGTAAATCATTGATTTTATTTTTATATAGTGTAGAGTCTAAAAATAGAGGTGAAATAGTTACTAAGTAAATATATATTAATTGCAAATCAAGTAGTTGCAACATGAAGATGATATTATTTTTTAAAGGTTTAGACTCTTTAATAGAGATTTTGAGCATATCTCCAAGAAAGTGGTAACATTTTAAGAGTTTTCAACTATGTGTTCCAATAAAGGATGTAGTTTGAAATTGTTATGTAGATATTTTTAAGCATGAAAAGTTAGCTTACTATAATATGATGAATTGGAAAGGAACCATGGATAAGAAACCAAGGCAAGTATGATGTATATTTAAATTAAAAAAATTTAATTCAAGGGAGAAAGATGAGATATTGATTCTTAAGAACTATATTTTCCACCTCCAAGTTATTATTTTCTTTGATTAGAATTAAAAATCAAAGAGAGATCATTAATGCAATTTAGGATTGGTTATCCTATAATGATGTAAACTATTATATCCCTTTAAAATCAACTAGCTCTTTGATATTTGTATCAAGGTGACCTCAACATATAACTACTATGATTAGCTATATCATTTCCCTTTAAATTTACAAGGCATGTCATATTTTTAAATTCTTCAATATTTTATATAAAATAAAAGGAAAAGGAGAAAATCTTGAATAAGTATCAAAGTTGAAAGACATGAGCTTAAGGCTACAATATTAGTGTTGCATCTAGTTTTTTTGATTGCATAATACCTAAGGAAAGTGTGGTTTTGACATTGTTCCATCCAATTTTGAACATTAAAAAGCCCTAAAAATTACATCGTAAGGCATATTTCTAGTTTCAAAGGCCTCCAAGAACCATTCTAGCTCATAAAATAGTATATGGGGATTCCTTTTAGCAATCCAAGAAAATTTGAAAATAAAAATTTTTCTAAGTCACATATGTGATGTTAACATTGATACAATGTCATTCCTTGACCACCTTTCCCATGTCACTAGTGAAAAAAACTACTTTTAGACCTTTGTTTTTGATCCTACAGTGTTGTATCCACTTTTTCAATTCACTAGAGATTTGAGACTAAGCATGGTCTTAACATTGTTCTATGTGGGTTTGAGCATCAAACTCTCCAAATACATCATCATGAGGAATATTTTCAACTCTCAAAGATCTTCAATGATCATTTGAGTTCATAATATATCTTATCTACTACATTCTTGCTGACCTTCGAAAAAAATTGAAATTGAAATTTTTCTAAGTATTAGAGGTGATGCAGATTCTTAGTTAATATCCCTTGGATACGACAAGATAAAACACCCTAAAAATAGCTTCATAAGACATCTTTTCAATCTTTAGAGGTATCTAGGAATCATCAAGATCATACCCTAGCATTTGAGTCTCAATTTCGACAATTTTGAAAAGGTTCATAAAAATGTTCAAAACATTTTCTAATTCTAGCTAATGCTAACATTGATGCTACCATAAGCACTAAAAACACCATCACTAGCACTTCAAACCTCATCAAAACTACATTTTGACATGTGCCATGGATTCCCAAGATCTGAATGACTCATTGATAATAGTTTTGGCACTCTAAATTTTAGAAATTGGCACTTTTTAATAGGTTCTTTGAAGACTTAGAAAATCAACATTTTTTAAATGCTAGAGCATCAACAAGTTCATAATTTACCTTGAAACATTTGAGAGTACCTCCAACACCTCCTTGTCACTTCATAACTCTAGTCTGTAGCATTTCATAGCATTATAGACCTCTCAATGTTTAGAATATGTCATTATAGCTCATTCCAAGGTTAGTTTCAGTATCTTAGAAGTTAGAGGTTTCAGCCTTAAAAAATTGCTAAAAATTCTTCTAACTTTGAAGGTGATGTTAACATTGATACCAACATCAATGTTAATGTTGACATTTTCAAAGCCTGCATCACCATCTTAAAATAATATTTACAATGTCAACAAGCCTTTTTAACTACTTAACTTTACCTTAGTAGCCTTCAAAATTAGTTCAAAGGCTAAATTGAGTCCTGAGAACTCAATCTAAGTTTGGGTATAGTGATGAAAATTTTACTAAGTATGGTTGGCACTCACATTAACATCAATGTCAACATCACCAATTTCTAAATTATTATTTTAACCTCATACACCATCATATCTTGCAGTTAACATCATTTCATGACTTAGATCTCTTAGCATGATCTCAATATCATTTTGGCTTATTTTTATGATAGTTTAGATGTCTCAGAAATTTGGGAATGAGACTTGGAAAAGGTTTACTAAGTATATAGTTAATGAAATTAGCATCAAAATTAGTACTATTAGTGCTTGTATTATAGAATTCTCAACATTCAAAATCTACATTTAACACCTTCTCGAAGCATCCTAGCTTATTTGGTATTATCTTAGCATTATTCAACATTAATTAGAAGGATAAACAAGGTCACAAAGGCCTAGAATTGATACTTGGACAAAACTACAAAAATACGTCTAAGTGTTGGTGATGTTGACGTCAACGTTAGTGTCACCTCTTCTAAGTATAAGCATCATCAAATTCAATGGTCATCTTGTTATTTTAAAACTTAAGATTAACTTTGGATGAACTATAACTCTGAGATTGATTTTAATAATCCTAAGTTGGAATTGGCAATCCTAGGCCCATTAATAAAAGTTCAAAATAAAAATTTAAGGACCAGTTTCTTGGGATTTGAGAGTACTTGTCAAATTTCAAGAGATCAAAAGCACAAACACCTACCATCATTGTAGCACTTGCATTCTCCATGGTTACCTTTTGCACCTTTAGCATTACTTCTAAAGATGGAATTTTCAAGCTTCTAGAAGCTATTCTAGAGTTATAAGTTTTTAGCTCCAGCATCTATCATGAAATCCTTAGCCAAAACAATCCCATTTTCGCCTAAAATTAATTCTGAATCATGCTTCTAGCTTTTCCATCCATGTCCTAATTCTTCAAAGCATTAATTTCACTTCCAAATCCATATCGCGCTCAAGTTTCAAGCTCTTATTCTTAGTTACCTTGCAACTACTTATAGTTTTAACCCTCAATAAGAGGTGAACACATTATTACTCATTAATAAAGCATTTTATATTTTGTTAAGGGATTTAAAATCCTTCTCCTCATATCATAGTTTCAATATTTTAATATTCTATGCTTTTTTACTTCAATTTTATGCTTATTTTTTTCTATTACTTAGTCTATTTCATACTTAGTTATTATTTTAGTGATTTATATTTGTCATTTTTAGCATTAAAAAATTATTTTTTCATCATTCTTCTACTATTTATAGTTTGTTTATGGTAGGCCAAGTCTATATTTAATTAGACGTTACATCAATTCAAACATCATTTATGGTTGTGTGCTAAGTATTTTGATACTTAGTTTATGGAGGTGTTCTTGTAGACGTGTGAAGAACTTTTCTACAAGAACATTTTTGGCACTATAAGATGGTCCAATAGGATTTCTAGTATTTTAAACTTATCACCTAGTAGCCTATAGGTCATTTCTAGCACTTAGAATTTCTCTTACTTTGGTTATTTTTCCTTAGCTTTATTTTTCTATTTTGTACTTGATCCTTATTTTCTAAGCATAGGAGTTTTTCTTTGATATCATGATAGGATAAGGATTCAAATCCTCCTAAAGCTCTCAATTCTAGAGGTTAATCAAGATGCAAAAAGCCTAGGCAATCATGACACCCATGTCCAAGAACAATTACAAGATTACATGTGTCAAATGAGAAATTTACATTGATCTCTTTGAAGTTAAACTATGAACGATGAATGCATATGAGACTGCTAATAGCTTGGAACCTTTATTACCAAATCCAAATTAACTTATAAAGTTGAATATAAAGAAACAAGTAGTACATACTAAATTCCTACTCTTCTAAGTTGAGATTTAGAAAATTGCCAAAACCTAATCGCTACATAGGTAGGTTTCAATGGATCATGTTGTTGGAAATTCCAATATCAATGTTAGCCAAAGATATTAGTTTGCAGATTATCATAAAGATGTAAGTGATGGTGTCAACATTCATGATGAAGATGATGAGAATTCTCATGTTTCACTACTCATAGATCACTATCATTAATCTATTGCACCACCAGATAGCCCAATCCTACAACATGTTAATCTCATCATCTCTAATAATCCATTTTCATACATTTTTCTCAAATTTCTGGTTCTATTACCTTCATAACCACTACTTCACCTTTTTTCTTCACTTGTAGTCACCTTACCACGTGAATACTACCTTCTTCTAAACATTGGCACTATTAATCCATCATTGCAAGTACAAATTCAAAATTCCAATCCACTATTGAACCCAATCTAGTCACCATCTAATGTGTTACAAACTCAACAAAATTAGCTATCATTACTTTTACTTCCACCTAGATATCATGTGCCTGAATACAATGTACCAAAACTCGTTTCCATGTCTACTATTGTACCACAATAGCTATTATTACTTGCTCATAACCCCATTTTGGGAAATCTCACTTTTTCATCAACTTTTAGAGTTTCACTAGAACTAATGCTTTTACTGTAAGATCTATCATCTAGGCTTTAAGTCAATAGGATTAAATAAGAAAAGCCATAGCATTACATGGGAGAAATCTTATAGTCTTTGTTACCCATATCTTTATTGATTCCATTAGTTCCTTAATTCCTCCTAGTCAAGTTCCCAAAGAAGTCAAATTATCAAATTTTACTAAGTATAATAGGGAATATGATCTTAGAAATCATATTGTCACTTACTATAATGAATGCATACTCTCAACAAACTATCCTTACACTATTTTATGTAGTTTTTCTAACTCCTTAACATGAAAATTACTTGAATGCTATAAGGTCTTGCCTCATGGGTATATTATCCCACTAGAGCAACTCTTTATTAACTTTGTGAAAAGGTTCAAATATAATATTAGCAAGGATGGAACTCTACAAAAATTCATCTCTCAATGGACATATAGAATGATGAAACTTACTCATTCTTTGCCTAATGATCAGTTGTTAGATATCTTTGAAGGAGCTATGAATGATTAGATCAAAGGAGAGTTAATCTATCCTAGGCCACTTGGCCTCCATGATGCCATTACCTCTACCAAACACATTGAGGAGATGGCTATTCAATGCCATGATTTAGAGTGGGTTAATTTCATAGCAAGGCATCAAAGAAGGTGATCTTGTACTACAAAATTTTCCTAATGATAAGACATCCAAAATAGAAATATCCTTTCATTGTCCTCAAGAACCTTGGTAATGGACCATGCTATTTGGTAGATTCCTATGAGAATTAGTACTCAAATCCTAGAAACAAAGCATATCTCAAAAGTTAGTATACTTGTAAAAAAAAGATAAAAATCATTAGGTTTTCTCTAACCTTTACTCACTTTAATTTTCTTTTATTGCATTTCTTTTGATTCTCTCCCTATCTTTCTTTTTATCCTCTCTCTTTATCTCCCTAATTTCTTATATAGAACCATCCTCATGACTAGTTTATTGATGACATTCTAACATTCTCCCCTTTTCTTCCTTCCTATCTTCCACTATTGCTTTTTTAGGTTCATCATCAATCATCATTCATCTTCTTTTTGATCTATTCTCATTTGATAACTCAATAACATTCAACAAGAGGGGATACTATTATATCCTTTTTTTTTGCCTCGCTAATTGATGATTCGTCATTTGGGTGACTGCAATATCGTGTATGCAATATCTCATGCTTAGCCATGATATCGCATACGCGATATCACTGCCTATCTCCTCATCTATAAATAAGAGGTAGACAGATTAGTTTAGCAATTAGGAAGTTTTAGAGTTAGTTTTGATTTTAGTTTTTATTTTCTCTTTCTCAACCCTTTTCCTCTTCATGTATGCCCGCACTGTGGTGATTGTAATTGTACAGAACCTTTATTCGAGTGTAATGTACTTGGATACGCACATGACCAGAAATAAAGATCGAGATTACTTCATCATTGCAGCATTTACTTAGATTAATTATTTAATTAATTATTATTTACTGCTTTCCTAGTTAATATCTCTCACCCTTAAACTCTTGATTAAACGTGGAATGAGTACGACTTGATTACAAGCATTTAAGTGTGACTACTTGGTAACCCAGTAGTGTACCTACGATCTGCAGTTGGTAATCCTAGTAGTAGTCGTGCACGAAGTCCAAGATGTGTACAGATAATCAAGGAACAGATGCTCATCACACTTAGGCTAGTTAGATTCTCTCACCCTCTCTCTCCTAGATTAGTGAATATTACTTTCCATTACCTTCACGAGTAGCGTTAGATTAGGAACCACATCATACACCTCACTCTAGACTAAACCATACGTGACAAAGATAATACTAGTCTAGGTGGGAAGATAGTGAACTATGACCTAAGGCTAACTATCTAGATGCGACAACTAGTCTGTCTGCGGAGTTTGACAGGATCGTGCGTGTAATGCTCGTATTCATATGGTTGAGTGTAGGGGTACCTCGCCACTCATCATTGGTGCCATTGCCAAGGATGGTGCTAGTTATCTAGATTAGTTAAATCATAGAAGGTTGTTGTATAGAAATTAACGATACATCTTTTAGCAAGAAATAATCATAGAAAAAAAGTCACATATAAATTCACACATAACTTCACAACCATGCCTCTCCTACAAGATCATAATAATGCCACACTTAGTGAGGAAGTTCATTGGATAACCAACGAATTATATGATAATGAAGGTTGGAGTACACAACCTGAAGTGGGGGTTTTTTATAGACATCAACGAAAGCAACGTCATCCCAACACACAAAAGCATAACTTACAAGATGACGATGAACCCCTACTAGCCACTATAAGCTTAACACAAATACAGGAGGCTATTCGAATCTCCTGTAGGCATCGTAAAGAGAGCTGTCTACCTAGGCTTGATTTAAATAACTTTCCTACTTTTTTAGGAGGTTATGACTTAGATCCACATCAACATTTACAAGCCTTCTATGATGCCTGTGCATGGAACAACATTGATAATGGTTGGCAAAAACTTCAGCTCTTTCCTCTGATACTCGTTGGCCAAGCAAAAGTATGGTATAGATTGTTAAAACCAAATTCAATACGATGTTGTTCAAAAATGGTAGAGTTATTTAACAAAAGATATCAAACCTACGCAAGAGTGTCAGCCTTGAGGAAACAAATCCAAGAGTGGAAACAAGCACAACATGAACCCTTGGACATGGCCTTAGAGAGATATTATGCACTNTAACAACAATCATTAGAGGAAGTCGAGGCAAAGATCAATAAGATGTTGGAATGGACATATAAAAAGTGTGCAAAATGTATCAATATTGTTGGAGATAGAGTTTTGACAACCCAAGAAATAGGACAGAACATCATTAGATGATCGGAATGAAGGGATGAAGGAAATAAGTCCTCAATTGCTAATCATACATACGAATTCAACATATGCCTGTACGATCACCCCAAGGACCAATGCCCAATATTGTTACATTTACATGAGCATTGGGGAAACACACTACATCCAAAATTCATACAGAGATATTGTGTTTGATCACAGTGGCAACAATCCCAGTCATGGGGGAAGCCACCCCTAAACTGGAGACACCCTTCGTATCATCCGAATCCAAATGCTTGTCTAGTCCAATACCCTGTTTCTTCAACTGGGCCAGCATACTCTATCTCACCGCATTACCATTCTTCTCAATACTATCAGCCCATACCCTCAAAACAACCACTGCCTTGTGGACCATACACTCATCCTAATTTTCAACATTCTCATTCTTTCCCTCCTTCTACATTGCCATCAACTATTCCTAAGGTGTCAGCACCATAGCAACAACCCACGAACGCTACTTGTGCTACTGTTTCCAATAGCAGTGAAAAACCTCAACAACATCGAAGGTGTTATTTCTTTAGAAATGACCCTAGGAAGGGACAACACCATTCCAAGGCCACTGCATCCTCCAACTCAACACAATTCAAACACTGTGGTGCACCCTTATCTTCGAACCCAACGCCTCATGTTACTTCATCAGGGCCACCAACTAACACTCCAACAACCATACGGCCCAATGAACATAGTCATGGAAGGCAACATTCTGATCCTTGCATACCATCTAATGGTCCCAAATATCATAGTGGGTCAACTCATTATCCGGGAACTACATCGTATAAATTGCCCCACTATGCTTACTATAATCAGGTGTGTGAACCCCTATGGGGTAAGTATGGCCAAGTTCCAATATTTCCAACATGTAAGGATCCTCATTTTTCATTTGTTAATCCTTGCCATACTCAACCATTTAGTTATGGGAGGTATCCCCCATTCTAAATAACAAGAAGGGTTAATAAATATTTTTCATTTTCTTTGATTTTACAACTTTTTGTTTTCTAGTTTTTCATTTTTCAATTTCTTGTTTTATCTTTTTATCTTTTTATTCTTTTTTTCTTTTTACATTTTTCATAAGTAATCTCATCTATGAATAAAACACTCATGTGGCTCATTGGTTGAGGTGTGTTCTATGTTATCGAGTCTCAAATGATCAATTATTTGGATAGTGAGCCCACTACACCCACTCATCCATTCTACAAAATAAGAGGATCTGTTTGAGGGTACAGTGATATTCTTGTCATTCTTAAAACTTAAAATTAATTTTGTGTTCATTGTACCCAGAATGAAGAAGGATGGACCAAGAAGGAATGATTATGATGTGACATAAAGGAGACTTGTGCATTCTCGTTGGTGACGTCCGTGGGAGTTATCATGCAACATGGTTGTACTAAGATCCTTCTAGATCTAATGAAAATGGGAGTAAGAGTAATCAAAAGGGCTCTCAAAAATCCAATAAATCCAATACTGCTCTAGGGGGTCCCATTGGAAAGACATGCGCCCATGCCTAAAGGTTGGCAGCTTTACATGCAGGATTCGTTGTGCCCTAGGTCAATTACCTCATGTCCCAATCTCTCCAATCCCTTCTCTAGTTCGTCTCATCTCACTATTTGTGTAGTTGTTACTGGTGTCTCATGTAACATAGAATTCTTACCTCATTCCGATGCTATTCACATGTGTCTATTTTATAAAATCAGTGTGGATTACATTTAACCCTCCTAGTGCCCACGGACACTTTAAGTGTAGTTACACAAGGGCATTATAGGTTGGAACCTACTTTGGGGAGGACCCACTTATGTAATCTCTTGTAATTCTTAGTTATGACATAACTCACACACACCATTTATTACCCTCAGCCTATTTTTCATAATTTTCTTTCCCTACTACTCTCCCTCTGAATAATACCCTTCCTATGTACCATTACATGACCTTTTTCTCTCACTTACCACCCAAGGTCCTCATTGATAAATCCCACAGATCATTATTCATGCCTTCAAAACCATCTAATTACCAAACAACCCCTTAACAATCGCCTAATATCATAAGTTACAACATTGATTTCTAGAAATCCCTAAAAATTTCAGTATTTTTGTGGTGGTACCCAATGTCACTAGGGCCGTGATACCGCGTCCCTTCAAACCTATAAATAGGTGACCCCCNGCCATTCACATGGGGGATTTTTTCAAATTTTTCTCTATGATTTGCAAGTATGACACCTTTGCTTTTCAACCTCTATCTCGCTCACTGGTACTCCAATTTTCATTTCGTCTGAACCTGCTTGAACCTGAAGTGTTCAACTTAGTCGTGGGGGAGGGACACTTGCCGAATAGCACCTAACTTCTTTGGAATTTATCATCTCCCAAAGGACATTATTAAGCATAATTAGTTGTAAATTAAGAATAAAATGTGCCAAAAAAATCATTTAATCCCGAGGTATACCGGGAAATCAAAATTGAAAACCACCTAAGTAACATGAACTCATTATTACCATCTTTCGGGAAAGATCACATAAAGATAAAATAATTTAATTAATTAAGGCAAGCAGTAAGGTATAACTTAACTTCAAAAATAACCTTACTAACACTTAACCCCGTGTGATTGCAGATGGCCCCGAAACATGGACAATAGGAAGGTTCTGCTCAAGGTGGAAGCAAATGACCTAGGAGAGGTGGAAGACAAGATCCTACCAAAAAACATGCAGAATAGGAGGAATAATCATTTAGCATTCATCAAGAGAATCCTCCTACCATACAGTCTGGGTAGGTAGAAGGAGGATCTGCTACAATGCCTGAACAAGGACAACATCTCGCGTTGCCACAAGCTTGTATTCAGGCCATCCACTAAAAGTTCACATTTGCTATAGTGATTGTGGAATTGAACATTGAATCTTTTGTAGAGTTCGCTCCTGGGGCTATTAGGGATCACCTCAAAGGGTCTCCCTTATGGCCTACCCTCTCTAAAAGCGGTGCCTGGTACTTAGGGGAGACGTACCAATTCTGGCACAACAGAGAGCAAGGCACCACTGTCAACATCTATGGTGTGTTAGTCGATTTCTCCACATAGGCCATTTCGAAAGTGTTAAACCTTCTAAATATAGGGCCAAAAGTTGCTTAGTTATCCACCCGTTCAAACCCCAATGTGCAACAATATTGGTTGGAAAGGGCTTATGGCAAAGATAAAACATTTGGTGAGTTGACGATGGAAGAGAGGATTTACTTCAAAATTAGAACATATCACCTCTTCCCCACAAAGGGCTTGAAAAGAATATCAACGTATGTAGCTAGAGGATGTGCAATGCTGATGGGAAAGGTTAACGCTAACCTACCCCATCTATATTTAACATAGATCCTAAGGCGGTTTGAGGAATGGAAGATAGGGAAGATGGCATTGCCCTTCCCTTGTCTTATCAAGAATCTGTGCCAACGTGCTATGATCAGAGGATACAAAAATGATGTCCTCTGAAAGGCCCAGAGTGCTTCATATGCTGAATTGCTAAAGTCACCAGTTCCAAGGAAAAGCACTGGTGAAGAGCTGGGACCAGAACAGATGGCTGGACCAACTACAACTCAACTTGCAGGACCCAGCCAACCTCCAAGTATGGGTCCCAGCCAACAACAGGAAGTAGGGCCTAGCACAGGCCAAGACTAACCATCATCACCGCAAGACTACAGATCGTTAATGAGCCATCTCAGGCCATCGCTAAGATGGTCAGTTGGTGAACTTGTGATGATGCAAATCTTTTCCATGTCATTGATGATGCCATTCAGCCCATAGTTTCCATGGATCGCAAAGGGGAGAAGTGTCTATTCACACAGGAGGAGGGGAAACTATTTGGTCACAACAGATCTCAGGAAACGCAGCATCTTTCCAAGTGTAGTTAGAAACTAGTGAAGGGGCCATTGTGGTGGTCATGCAACACCAAGATGCTGTAGGAGCTACAGAAGTGGTTGCATACCACATCAAAGAATTGTTTAATGTACTTGTTGTGCCACCGGTAGATCTCACAGGAGCACGGGATGCTAAAACTTTGGCCGAAACCTCAATGACTCCTGCGGAACATGAGGATGTGCTTGATTGATTGCTACAAATAGGGACAGTTATGACGTCCCTATTTAACATCCCTCAGGATGTTACGGTAATTCAATCAGACCTCATTTCCATGAAGGGGAAGTTGGTCTTAACAAAAGTGAGGCCGAGCATGCTGAAGCAGAGGTGTAGAAATTACAAGAGTAACTCGTGATCCTACAAGTAGCACAGTGAGATCCTCTGTAATTTGTTCCCACAAATTAGCTAGATAATTTCAGAACTAAGAAACTAACCAAGCTAATACTAGAGAATAAAAAGGTGGCTGATGAAAAAGAGAAGGCTATTTGGGATGCCTCCGTAGCATAGGCACAAACTCATGCACATATCAAGGCATTCAAGGCCTTACAAGAAGAAAACAAGTAGCTTGTTGCAGACAACCTTCAGTTAACCACTGTGGAAAAGCAAAAGAATGTTCTTGAGGAACACTTCCATCGATTGCGAGAACAATTCATCCAGGTCAACTGAGACGTAAGCTGTTTGGCCAGAGAGAATTGAACCCTCTCAATGGAGGAGGTACGCGCCATTTGTCAAAAGTAAGCTATTGAGATAAGTGCATGGAAAAATGAGGCTAAACAACATGAAAAGTTAAAGGAGCACTTCCACGATCAGGTGGGAATGTATAAGAAAATCCTAAAAATGAGATCCATATGGCTAAGACCCACATCAATGCTATCAGTGCCCAACACACTGGCTGGCGGCCATATTGGACACATATGCCTTTGCCCACCAAGCGGAAGTTAAGAACCAGGACCTGCAGATTTAGGATCTAACATAATACATGGAGTTGAAAAATCTGAGGTATGCCAACCTTATCATGTTAACAGTAGGGCACTTGAGGATAGAGCTCAAGTAGTAGGTAGCAACCATCCACATCAAATATGAAGCAGAATTTGCAGAACGCAAGAAGCTGTTGGAAAAATTGGAGATCACAAATTTTGAACTTGAGGTGGTGAAAGCTAGCTACCAAGGATAGAAAGGTGTCACAATGGACTTGGCTTGATGGCTTGTGGATTTTCAAGAATACAAATATAAAGCCAAATCTTATGAGGAGGAATGACAGGTATTTGCGGCATGGTATGTTAAGGCCAATCAAATGTTTCTACAACTACCCTACCCATGGGAGGTGTCAACTTTGTCAAACATTGGAACATTAGCTTGGATGGCACAAGATCCCCAGACTAAAGAGGAGAAGCTCTAGGCCATACTCCAATGCCATCAAGTCTCAAAACCTGGAGCTCAAGACAAAGGGAAAGCACCAATGGAGGAGCCACCGCCACCAGGAACTACATGAGTTCCACAAATTTTGTAGTATCACACATTCTTTGTGTTGTGTCCCAATTTTGTTTTCATTCCACACTATAGCATAACCCCATTTTCAATGTTCAATAATCCCATACCTATCCACTATGTAATCACTGTAACTCAAGGATGAGTTTTCATTCAGTCGTGGGGGTATGATGAGTCATCATTTGGGCGACTGCGATATTGCATACGCGATATCGCATGCCTAGCCCCGATATCGCATACACAATATTGCGACCTGTCTCCTCATCTATAAATAAGAGGTAGAAAGATTAGTTTAGCAATTAAGAAGTTTTAGAGTTAGTTTTGATTTTATTTTTCATTTTCTCTCTCAACCCTTTGCCTCTCCGTGTATGCTCGTAGTGTGGTGATTATAATTGTACGGAACCTTTATTCGAGTGTGATGTACTTGGATACAGACATGACCAAAAATAAAGATCGATATTACTTCATCATTGCAGCATTTACTTAGAATAATTATTTAATTAATTTTTATTTACTGCTTTCCTAGTTAATATCTCTCACCCTTAAACTCTTGATTAAACGTGGAATGAATACGACTTGATTACGAGCATTTAAGTGTGACTACTTGGTAACCCAGTAGCATACCTAGGATCTACGCTTGGTAATCCTAGTAGTAGTCATGCACGAAGTCCAAGATGTGTAAGGATAATCAAGGAACAAATGCTCATCGCACTTAGGCTAGATAGATTCTCTCACCCTCTCTCTCCTAGATTAGTGAATATTACTTTCCATTTCCTTCACGAGTAGCGTTAGATTAGGAACCACATCATACACCTCACTCTAGACTAAACCATACGTGACAAAGATAATGCTAGTCTAGGTGGGAAGAAAGTGAACTACGACCTAAGGCTAACTGTCTAGATGCCACAACTAGTCCGTCTACGGAGTTTGACTGGATCGCGTGTGTAACGCTCATATTCGTATGGTTAAGTGTAGGGGTACCTAGCCACTCATCACTAATGACCAGGAAATGTGTGGTTTAACATTGCAACATCCATTTAGGCCATCAAAATGCCCTAAAATCATGATTGTAAGTCATGTTTTGAGTTTTCATAAGCCCCTAGGAGACATTCTAAATTAAGATCCAACATTTGAGCATTAGTTTTGGTAGCTTCTAGTACAACCAGAAACACAAAAGGTCTAAGTTTCATGTAGGTGATGTAACATGAGACTTAGCATCATCTAACTTAGTCAAATTTTAAACATATATTTGAAACTTACCTTTTGACTCTAGAGTCACCTCCATTAAGCCTTTGGCAACCATCTTACATTAGTCCCAAGGTGATAGGCATTAATTTTTATCAATTTTGTCAAGCTATAGAAGACATGAACTAGAAATTTTTCTAAATATGTCTAGGTGATACTTCTATAGTGTCAACATCACCCACCTTAATCAATTCTTTATCATAAGACCTAAAGGCAAAGTAGCATTACTTGTGTTAGATAAATTTTTAGAATGTGTTTCAAACTTTCTTTTTCAATATAGTTTTAACTTCTTTGGACCTCCAACATGAAGTTTATATTAGTCTCAAGTTGATGACATCAACATTGACAATTTTATTAAGTTTTAGAAGACATCATATGATACATGAAATTTGACAAAATTCTCTTAGGCCAAGTAACATTAATGTCAGTGTCAATGTTACCTGCGTTTGTTAAATCTACATTAGCATCATAAATTTGCAATTCAAATTTTAGTTTTTAAAAATAAACTTTAGTCAATTGTACTTGACTTTAAGATTGAATTTTAAAATCCTAATATTATAAATACAAGCCCAAAATCTCAATTTAGAATCAATTTCTCAATATCCAAAAGTACTTTTGAATTTTAAGAGATCCAAAGCATGAGAACCTATATTCACTACATCACCTACATGTTTCTTTTCCATCCTAGCATTTCTAGAAGTTCATGAGCTCTATTCTAGTGTCCAAGCTATTGGCGATACTTGCTAATGTTAGCATTAGCATCACTCATCCCTATGTTAGCTAGTTTTTCAATGCTATCATCACTTATGGAATAGATCATAAAAAGACCATTTTGATCTCAAATTAACTCCAATCAGTACTGAAGGTTTTTCCATTCATATCTACATCCATTAGAGATTTAAATTTAGCATTAAAACCATTACATTATTCATAAATTGAGGTTTTATTATCAGTTTTACTTCATATTTTATATTCTTCCATCATTGTAGTACTTGGCCCTTCGTAGGAGGCAAACTTTTTCATTTACTTAATAAAGCACTTATTCTTTGAGAAGGGAGCTTAAATCATTTCATACATATCTAGTTTCACATTTTCTTACTAGTTTTCTGTGTTTATACATGTTTCCATTACTTGAAATTTATTTCAAGTTACTTGCATTACCTTCGTTTTTAAACATTAATATCTCCATCACTGAGTTAGTTCCCTATTAATCCTACATTGGATGATAGACTAAGTTCATATTTTATTAGAGGTTTGTGCCCCTTCATTTCCTAATCATTAATATCTTAAGGGTTACATCATTCTAAAGGTTGTTTTAAGATCATGTATTAGATACTTAACATCTAATTTATGGAAGTATTCTTGTAGGATTATGAAAAAGAAATTTTGCAGGAATAGGGATGGTTAAATTAGCAAAAGGCTTTGACTATAGTTTTGATAAATAGAAGTTGTTTATCATGCTACCTAGGGGATCGATGATATGGAGATCTATAAAAATCCTTCTCTTTTATTTTTTGTAGTTTTTGATGAAATCTTCAATCATAATTATGAACTTTTATAATATCTTTGTGACTAGATTTCATCAAGAGACTTAGGTGTTGTAAACAAAGAAACAACAAGAGCACTACATGCACCTCATTCAATGGCAATTCATCTACTATGAGATAGATTTTAGTAATTGGTTTGACATCACTCACCCTAAAATTTTTATGCTACTAAAAGAATAAGGTTTGAAAATCCTAATTACTCCTCATGGTTTTTAATATATTATTAACAAATTCAAAGACTTTTGGCTAACCTTGGCCATTTATATTGATGAGAAGAACAAATCTATGGGTGGATAGTTGATGTTGATGCTACATGCCATAGTGAATGAACATAATTTCATCTTCTCTAAAGAAGATGTCTCTACTATGCTGGGTTTCTACATGAAGGATAATGCTAGTATGTTGTCAATGCTTTATCTTAGGAGAAGTTGACAATCTATTAGAAATTTATCAATGGCCTCAACTATGTGCCTATCACTTCGAAATAAGTAAGGGTTTTATAATTCCCACTAGAATGGAGGTTACTCCAAAAGTGTGTTGATGATGAACCTCATTTCATTAAGTCACACTAGTCATATCCTAACCCTAGTAATGATGTTCATCCTAGCTATAAGGGACAAGAGGAGGTCAACTCTTCCTTTGTGTTAATGCACTTTATTCAACAACATTTGTGCATTGAGAAGATAATGAAGAATGCTTAATAAGTTAGATTGTATTTTCCAATTAGTATCTATATGATCATATGAAAATCATCATTTTTAGTAATGCTAAGGTTCTTGTTTCTCAAGTCATAAAACATGGGTTCAAGCCTAGGTATTACCATATCCATTAACCCTCCTAAGATCCTATCTTGTTAGGATAAACATTAAGCCTCTAGGTAACATTCCTTTCTGGTAGTTTGACCTCTCTAGAGATAGAGGGAGAGTCCCATCTATAGACTATGGTCTAGGCCTAGAATCTATGTTACTGTATTCTAGATTTTCCCATCTATGTTACCTAGAGGCTTAATGGGTCTATAAATAAGAGGCGGCTCTCCCTTGTTTTCCATTCTAGGCCTAGACCGTAGTGAAAATCTAGCAATTTGACCTCTCTAGAGATAGAATATTTTCCATGTGCCCATAGTTGGAGCTCCAAAATGAACAAATCTTTATTCGAGCAAATATTGTACCTGAACACATGTTTGTGTACGGAACTAAAGATGAAATTCTTGGATAAACCTTGCAGTGCATGGAATAGGCTAATTAGGACTTTAATTATTTTTATTTACTGTTTATCATTTAAATTATTTATTAGTTATTAAATCTCTCTCAACCCTTCTCTCCTAGTTAAGTGCCTCAGTACGACCGCTACGAGCACATGCATTACGCTTGGTGATCCCAACAACAATTAGCGTTTGGTAACCAAGGTTGCATTGGTTCAGGGTGTGAATGGTAAGTGGGAACAGATGCTGAGACTAGGTTAATTAAGGCCTAGTTAGTTAGTTAAAGTTAGCTAATTAGTCTCTTCAATCCTTCACCTCACTAGCATAGGAGATAAAATAGAAAAGCTATAAAAATACAAGTAAGTCTCGGAAGACAACGAATAATTAACCTTAAGTTAGTTAGTGTGTAGGCACTTAGTCTACGGAGTTCAACCGGATCGTGCGTGTTACACTCATATTCATATGGTTGAGTGTAGGGGTACCTCGCCACTCATCATTGGCGCCTTTGCCAAGGACTAAGTTTTTGTGAGCTAAGTAGAACATAGGAGATCACTCACATCGTTGGGAGCCTAAACGAACCTTAGGGTTAATTAAAAAAAATTATATAATGGTTAATTAGCACATTGATAAGACACCATGTCTTCTCCTTCTTCTCATAAGAGCACTTCACCACCTAGGGATCATACAAAGAACAGTTGACAGTCTAAAACACATAACCAAAATCCACGAGTTCCTTAACAATATAGGGTGGTATATACTCATCTTGATGAGTACATACCCAATTTTACTTTTATCCTCCATCAGGATGAACAGATGAGCTGGAGAGATTTGCAAGGTAACATAGTATTACCTTCAGATCGTGCAGTCCCCAACATGCTCCTCCGTGCTTTGGCACAGATTGGCATGACGCAACTCTATGTTGAATACATTGCGGCAGATTTTGACATGAGGGATTACCATCCCACATCTGCACAACATCTAAGGGACTCAAAGTAGAAGAGCCAACATACACTGTCGGAGGGTAAAGAGGTCCCGCACGTCCTAAGTGAAATTGGAGATGGTGAACCACTTATAATAGGTTCTCTATCGAAAGATGTTCCCCCTCCTAATGATAGTGAGGAGGTGGGGTATCAGAACCTACACTCCATGATACACAACCCTAGTTCTGATCCCTGTGAACACCAACTATTCACTGAGGGAACAACAACACATGACAAGGACAGGCACTCAGATCTTCATCACGATCGGGGCTGAAGCCACAGAAGAGAAGGTAAGAAACATCGTCATGGCGATGGTTCTTCTTCTTCTTCCCCTTCTTCACATCATTCACCCTCTTCTTCCACATCATGATGCAGCCATCGCGAGCATAATGGTGAGGATAGAGGTAGGAAAAATGAGAGACCTCGACGAGAGAGTCGAGAGCAAGGACAAGGACATCAACGAAGGGAAAGTAGGGAACAATGAAGACATCATAGACATCATGAAAGAGATGATCATGAAAAACCCCTACTTGCCACCCGAAGCATGCTAGATATCATGGAGGCAGTGAGAATACCAACAAGGCATTTAAAAGATAGTCAGATCAAGCGCTTAGACATGAAAAATATCCCACGCTTCAAAGGGGGATACAATGCGGATCCAAAAAATAATTTATAGGCATTCCATGATGCCTGCACCTTGCAAAACATAGAAAAAAAGTGGTAGAAACTAAAGTTGTTTCCCAGGGCACTCATAAAGGAAGCAGAGAGTTGGTACCGATCCTTAGAACCAGAAACCATTAGGAGGTGGAGTATGATGTTAGAGTTGTTTAATGATAAATATCAAACGTACTCCAAAGTATCTAATTTATGTAAGCAGATCCAAGGATGGAAGCAAGGTAATCATGAACCCTTGGATGCTACCATGGGCCACTACTATGCATTGTTACATTATTGCCTAGGCCATGGTTACGCACAGTAGGATCAACTCCGCCACATTGTAGATGGGCTAAGGTATGAAACTAGGAGAACCCTTGGGACTTATGCCCAACGGAGACTATCAAAACTTAGATCCCATGAAATTCATCACTTGTTGGAACAAGTAGCCAAAGAAGAAGGGGAGCTACGAAAAAGGGAAAGTGCTAAAGAATATAACCGTGATCCCTCTCTTCAAAAGAAGGGAGTGAGATTCTGCGATGAAAAGGATGAGTCACCACTCGAAGAGTTGGTGAATAGAAAAACCTTTCCGCTTTAGAAGCTAACAATAGAAGTAGTGGCTAAGGTAGATAAGATACAGGACTCCTTGGATAGTAGACTTGAACTTGTCCTAAATATTGTAGAGGAGTTTAAGGAGGAACGAAGTAGTGACAAAGACAAGAAAATGCGGAGAGATTCTGGTCCTGCACATGACAAGGGTAAGGGGAGAATAACTATCTTCGATGAGGTTGTGGATTCGGACACAAACGATGATGGTGGATGTGAGATCTACCAATATGACCATCCCAAAGGATGTTTTCTAATCATCTCACATCTACAAGAGTCTGGGATGTATGCACTCAACCTGAGACTTAACCAATGGCAGACACCCCAAAGGTTAGCTTATCCTCAAGGTAACCCAAGATAGTTCCACCAACCATTAACGTACTATCCAAGAGGAACTCCACCACAACCCATCGAACAACATCAGCAGTGGAAATACCCACAGTCATGGAGATGCCACCGCCGAAACAACAATACCCTTAATGGCAACCTGATCCATATGGTTACTACATGCAGCAGCCGATTTCTCCAAGTGACTCTATGGGTCACACAACTCCCCAATGTCACTACCAAGTTCGGGAGTACTTTACAAGGACTCTTTCTCCTCTGCGAGACGCTCCATATCCATACCATCCTCCTACTCCATCCACACCTCTTCCACCTATAGTTCCCATACCTCTTACTCCAAAAATGCAAGGGGAACTCCCCACTCAACCGCAACAACGCAATGCTACAAGAGCCATAAAAATTCAACCCACTGCTAGTTCTGACAACCGTAAAAAGAGAAGACCTTTCTTCATAACCAAAAGCCTAGACAAGCTCTCACAACAACAAGCAGTTGAGTCTAGGTACGCTCCTCCAACACATAAGGCTTAGGAGCACCCTTTAGTCCAACAACAGAGCTTAACACATATGGTTATGTTAACACATACTATAATTGACTGGATCAAGGTAGGACACCTTCCCAATAAACTAGCTAATCCTAGAAGTCCCTTAATCTATCTCCAAGTCATCAGGAATGAACCTCATAAGGCTCTTCTTGACTCAANCGATGGATTGGTCTACCAGCTCTAGTTGAATGTTTCTCTTCTTAAGTTGGGGCAGGTTCTAGGCTTGATACATCTCTTGTGAAATTAGGTTGACTCCGGAACTTGAGTCAAGAAGAGCCTTATGAGGTTCATTCCTGATGACTTGGAGATAGATTAAGGGACTTCTAGGATTAGCTAGTTTATTGGGAAGGTGTCCTACCTTGATCCAGTCAATTATAGTATGTGTTAACATAACCATATGTGTTAAGCTCTGTTGTTGGACTAAAGGGTGCTCCTAAGCCTTATGTGTTGGAGGAGCGTACCTAGACTCAACTGCTTGTTGTTGTGAGAGCTTGTCTAGGCTTTTGGTTANAGAAACTCTACAACAAAGATGCCTATATGTAGCAACCACATAAGTAGTGGGCACCCCATGGTTGACAGCTACTAGAAAGAGCAAACCAACATGCATGGAATGAACTAGGGGAATAACTCATGCCCACAATGAAGGCAGAGATACATTGGAATATGAGCGTTGCCAACTTCCACCCCCTAACCTGAAAACATTAATCAGGAGAGGTTGGGCACTTCTAAGAAATTCAAACAGGCACTCATTATTTCAGATCTCTCCCTTTCCATTCAGTCATGGGGGAGATATCCACCTATGCTAATCATTTGGAGGCCCTCAGTTCTTCTTAGTTTTTGTTTTACACATTTTTGTTTTACACATTTTTGTCTTACACGTTTTTTTTTACAAAATTCTTTAACTTTTCTTGTTTTTGTTTTACACATTTCTTTAACTTTTCTTGTTTTTTTGTTTGCAAATTTCTTTAACTTTTCTTGTTTTTATTTTTCAACATCGTTATGCTTTTTCATTTTGTGTGTGTTTGTGTGTGTGTGTGTGTGTTACCCACCTTGTAAGTTTGTCATCCAATAAGTGTTCTTCATGATGGTATGAACTATTTTCATATTGATTGCTAATGTTTGGTTTTTACCTTTAAGTCATGATGTTGATACTAAGGTATGTTCTTTTGATATGGTAGGCAATGAGTTCACTTCATCCATTCATCCACTAGTTCTATGGTCTCTCTTGGCTTGGAAATGTATAGTCCTTTTTTAATAAGAACTTTAATGAATCGATGACTAGGCATTTCTCAAACTAAGGAAGGACTCAAGGATTGAAAAGGTTGTGGCTTCAAGTGAACTTGATGCATTTATGTTGGCCATTCTCTTGGGTGCTTGGATGTTTTCTTCTTGAGTTTTCTTGCCACTTCAGTGTTACCCAATTATTGGGAAGTTGAGCAATAAAAATAACAAAGTCTTTGCATGGTGTGGTTCTCACGCATAAACACATAAAATAAAAAAAATGTGAGAATTCAAAGCACATCCCTTAGACGGAATAATCCCTTAGGCTACAAGCACTGGTTATGGAACTCAAAATAAAACTATTCCCTCTAACTAAGGCCCTTCTCGCTTCCCATTCTCTCTTCCTTGTTTCATCAGAATGGTAGTGACCCTTTGGGAAGGCATTCTTGTTACTTCAAGGGGATGGATTGGCTGAATACATTAATGCAAAGTCACTGGATGTGGTTGGTTGAGGCCGGAGTTGGAATGAGATTTGCTAAGACACATTAATCATGAAACACACAAGGGGCTATACACCACCTTGTTCTTGGGATTCCATTCCATTCGCTTCTCTCCACCCTTCTCTCCATTGTTCACCTCATTGCCGGTTGTATCATTAGTATATATTTTGGTGGATACATCGTTTTATTTTTGGTAAATTCTTGTTGTTAAGACATAAAATCTTGTTCCAAATGACATTCCTAGAGCCTACAGACTCTTTGAATGTGGGATTGTCAGGGCATTAAGGGCATGAACCTACTTTGGGGAGGACCCACTAACATTCCTATTTGGTGCACCAGTTAAATTCTTTCCCTTAACATTTTTGCAATCTATTTTATTTTGTTCATTTCCATCTTGACATCCATTTCATCGATGTCATAGTTGTCCTTTTTTATCTATCTTTCTTATTCCTTTTCTTTCTCCATTCTATCGATACCGAAGGTTCGCGATTAGTCATGGGGGTACGGGGCCCAATTTTTTCGATTTTCGCCTAACCCCTACACCTTCAGTAGCCATCAATATTATATCTCCAAACCTACAATCAACCATACCACAACCTAGCTAATGACCCTTTCACTGAAACAAGGTATCAACTGCATTGTAATTCATTTACCCTTGCTAATATAAAGACTATGTTGTGTGTGCAGATCGAAATCATGAAACAATGAATTGGATTTGGAAGGAACACTTGGAATGGAGAAGTGCTGGAAGTAGCTATGCAAGGAGCAAGACCGATGACGTGCTTATGGATGGACAACGAAAGGCACAACCTTGGCGTTGGTAGCAGCAACACTTCTTTCTCTCTCTCTTTCTCAGCTACCAAATAAGGCCTGATGTCAATGTAATAAGGTGTTCACTCTTGTTGTCATCAACACCAGTTTTGTCTTGTTCTGTAATGATGATCCATTCACATCTCATCCCATTAGTTCCATTTGAGTCAGTAATCCCATACCTTCCCAATATTATTATAAGGAACTCGAGGATGGATTTTTATTCAGTCATGGGGGTATGATGGGCCACGATATCGGGTACATGATATTGTGTCGTCCCTTGCGATATTGCGTACGTGATATCACGATTCACCGCCAAGTCTATATATAAGAGGCAACTCTTCCTTGTTTTATCATCTAGATCTAGACCTTAGGGAAACTCTGGCAGTTTTACCTCTCTAGAGATAGAATATTTTCCATGTGCCCACAGTAGGAGCTCCAAAGTGAATGAATCTTTATTCGAGTAGATATTGTACTTGAACACATATTTGTGTACAGAAATAAAGACGAACTTCTTGGATAAACCTTTCAGTGCATGGAATAGGCTAAATAGGATTTTATTTATTGTTATTTACCGTTTATCATTTACATGCTTTATTAGTCATTAAATCTCTCTCAACCCTTCTCTCCTAGTTAAGTGCCTCAGTACGACCGCTTCGAGCAAGTGCATTACGCGTGGTGATCCCAGCAACGACTAGCGTTTGGTAACCATGGTTGCATTAGTTCAAGGTGTGAACGATAAGTGGGAGTGGATGCAGAATCACTATGCCCCTTGCCATGGAAGCTAAAACTAAAGATTAACATGAATCCCATTATTGTAGAATTGATAAAAGAAAAAGAAAACATCAATCCTTGAGATTAACTAGGACTAAAATTTATTGAATATTTTAATAAATAAACATTTAAATGGGTAGGAAATGAAAATTAACAAGAAATGAAATGTTCTAATCAACCATTAAAACCTATAAAATTGCTCCTACCCAAGCATGAGACTAATCAAGTGCTTTATGCAATGTAAACACTACCATCCCATAAGAAATTAAGCATCAAGCTTACTTATGTACTCAAGAATTTACATGAGAGTCATTTCCATAGTAGGCTCTTACCGATGGAGTCAAGTAAGACAAGTAAGCACACAACCCAACTCCATTGCTCACGATACATTCAAATGATCATGGGATCGCTTAATGGCACACCATTTTATTAACCATGACCAAACACTTATCCAAGTTTTAAAAACTTACATCTTAAAGTCTTAGCTCACCAAAACCTTCCATGGATCTAGTAGCAACAACATCTCCACTTGTGATGCAAGATCCAACTACAAGCTTAATATAAGTCCAATTCACTAGTGATGGTAGAAGAAAGAGGGAAGGATAAATTTGTGTTAAGTGTGCATTCCATGAAGTAAAGTTCCACATTAGATCCATTTGGCACCCACACATCATCATCACATCTATATGCTCATCCATTCACCATTTGGCTCTTAGGACAAGCATTCATAAAGTACGTTAATTGATTTCTAATAAGTATGCAAAACATGAAAAATAATACCTAAAAGAATATGAAAAAAAAAATTTATTAATCATCAATATAAAAAATAAACACATAAAAAATCATACCAAAAATCACAAATCAAAATTAATAGATTTGTATGCTCAAAAATGGATACAAAATCACATCAAACCAAAAGAATAAATCAATTAAAGTATAATACATTAGTGTTAAAAAATATGCATGCATAAATACCCATGCTAACAAGAACTAAAGCATGTAAACAAACAAACCACATTCTATTACCAAAGCTAATATGTGTAGACTTGCTCCACCATAACTGAGTTCAAGGCTAGTACTTAACAACCTCATTTCTTATGAACATCATCAACTGATTGAGAAGGTGATAATGATTCTTTGTAGCATCCCAAGCATTAGCCTTGATGACTGAATTTTGAATGAACTTTCCTTTCTCTCACATATGAATATTTTATATTTACATTTGTTTGAAGAAGGAGTAGAAACCTCATTTTTTTCATCTCTAAAAATATGGCCTCCTTGGTCCTATTTCTTTAAAGTTAATGCTAAAGGAAATGAGCATGCATTCTTGGAGATAGTGATATTCTTCTTTCTCTTATAATAATACTTCATCTAGGAGGTAATCAATTTCTTTATCATATGAAGAAAAAATCAATTTGGTACTATTTAATTTGTATAATGATGGTAGAACATTGCATTAAAGAACTAGATTTATCCCTATTATGGCAAATTTAAAAATCCTCCTATAATAGTATAGAGGATCATGATGAATATTGTTGGACTCATGGTTACCAAGATAGTTGTGGTGAATACAAATAATATTGTTAGAGCAATGCTTCAGCTATTTGGGTCATAGCTTGCTAAGTTTCATGGTAGGAAGGTGGATGGCATGATGAAGTTTTTTTCATAGTATAGGGAACACTCTAAGATGCCAAGTTCCAATGAATAGATCCCTTCAATTGTTGATGTTACTATTTTGGTAGAGGAAATTTATTATAAGGATGACACATCCAATTAAGATAAGGCCTCAAACCCTTTTTTTTTTTCTTTTTTTTTTTTTGCTTTCATTAGTCTTTTTCTTGTGGCATAACTACCTTCATAGCTACTTCAACAACTTTTTTTTTAAATCCTTAAGGCCTAAAGTAATCTTTTGATTTAATTCATCCCAAATCTTGTTAACCACATTAGCAAGACTTGCTAAAGTATTCTTGATTCTCATGTTCTCTTGTATAAAGACTTCAACAACATTAGAAGATTGAATCTTATATTCAACATTGTTCACATCCTTCAAACATTAGGGTGTTGAGTTAACTTCCATTATGTTAGTATGCTTATGCCATCCAATGTAGCTACAATTTGGGCCGCTAACCTATTAGATATTTTTCATAAAATAAATATTGATTGAACATTTTTTCTAAACCCATGATTTGAACACTAATTGAATATGTAATTATACCTTCTATGATTGCATTCATTAATTCATTGGTATCCTACTATCTTATTTCTAAGATTTGCAACTTGGGCATAAAATTGAAACCTAACATTAAAATTATTTAACATCTCTAACCAAGAGAAGATGAAATTAGGTGAAAAATCGTAATACCATGTTTTAGCATGATTAGTAAGTGTGTGAGAAAAACATAGTTTTTGCCACTCACTATTTAACCCTTATAGCTGACAAGCAATGATTAACGCTTGAAAATGAAGTTGTGGATCATCATTCAACTACCTATTAAATGTTAAAATATCATCCATATCAATATTTTTGATTCTTCTCTCATTAATGCTTTCAAATGGGATGCAAACTATTTCACTAATTTGACCTTAGTAAGTACATGAATACAATGAATCATCTAAACCAACAACACATCCATTTAAATAAAGGTAGGAAAAATGTGAAAGAATTGACTACTCAATGTTTTCACTAGTGTAGCTCAATCCCCATAGACAAAGATTCATGGAGATCCTTCCCTTAGAATCATTCATGTTGTAGTTACAAGAAGCTCCTACCTACTTCTCAGCATGTATATGCTCATACTCTTACTCCATGATCATATCACACATCTTTTTTTTTCTTTTTTTTGAGAAACATACTCTAATTGTTTAAGTGACATGGATTCATAATCTAATAGATTCTTGATGAATTCTTGGCTAGATAAAGCCTCCTCAAAGGCAATAGCTACAACTTCCCTATGCTCTTTGCAAAATTATCCATGTACATCACACCATCATTCTAATTTACCTTGAAAAAACTTCATCATAGTAGGAGGTGTTATTTCATTCACCATGTTTTTAAAGGTAATTTGGACTAATTGAGGCTTCTTCTTAAATCTATTCTCATTGTTCAATTCAACTATGATTGTTTTAATCCTTTATTTTCTTCAAAATCAACAACTAAGAAAAGAAAATTTGTGAATGTATAGAAGTAAAAAAATAATTTATTGATGCATTCCCTAGTAATGACACTAATGATCATGCCCCACTAGCCAAAACAATAAGAGGTATATCAATAGTATGCATAGTGTACTCACCGTAAACACCAAAGATGACGAGAACATGAATTACAGAGTTTACTTGTATATACCATTATGTTTAATAAATGAAAATAATACAATACCTATAATACAAGTAAAATAACCTATGTTACTAATAAGAAGAATGTGTTCCCTATGCCTAACCATATGAATCATAGGCATGTACACACGATTTGGTTGAATTCCATTGAACTTTGAGCTAATAGTGTTCTAGATTTTAAGTTTGATATTGTTGATTGTTGTCTTCCCAGTCATCACTTATGTTAGCTCAATTGGTATTGTTAAGTGTGATAAAGGCATGATATTTTTATTATTTTTATACCTAAAATATTTAAGAAATAAATTGATTAAATATTTAATTCTAACAATGGAATTAAGAGTAATTTAAAATATCCTAAGCATAGAACATATGTTCCCACTTTTTGTACCCATCCTAAACCTGTATTAACATTCTTGGGTTACCAAGTGTCCACTACTAGAATTACCAAATGTTAATATATTATGCTCAAAATGGTCATACTCACATTGTTACAGAATAAAATGTTATATTGTGAAGTGCAAAAAAGTAAAGTGCATTAAGAGTAAAATGTCAAAAATAAACTAATCTCTAGTCCAAATGCTACAATGGAAGGAATTAATCTCAATTTTATTGATGTCATGTAAAAGTCTCCAATTACAATATGCACTTGAATAAAATTTTGTACAATCAACTCAATCCATGTTTTAGGAACTTAAGAGGAAATTTAACTAACTTCTATAGAAGAAAACTATAAGAGTATAGCTACTAGAATGACCAAAGGTTCCATAAACATGATAGGTAACTCATATTTATAGGCATTTACTATAATTATAATATCATATTTATTACATAGCATCCCAGCCTATGATATAATAGATGCAATATATTGGACACTAATTAAATCTTCATGATTCATCATGCCCCCACAACTCGCCAAAAACTCATCCTCAAGTTGTACAAGATGAACAAATTCCACTTCAAAATTTGTGGGGTAACATGACAAATATGAGTGCTACATTACAAAATTTATTTGAGTAGATGTATTACAAATTGAGAAAAAGAAAAGCCACATGTCAAAGTTTATAAAATTACAATATTCTTCAAAAATCCACCAATAATAAATTTTCATATTGGGTTGTTACATTAGCACTTCTTATTTTATGCAAAAATTTTGAAGGATGAACTAAAATGTCTCCTTAACCCATGGATTTCTAGATAGCAAACATATTGAGCTTAAATCCATGTTTATACTATTGGTCTATAAGCATGTCCTTCTTTATTTTCTTCTTGGTATTTTTTTCCTTATCCTTCGAAAGACCTTCAATCTTATGCATTCTTTTAAGCATTATCTACAATCACAAAAGAATCAATGTTAAATTCTCCAATTTTTCCTTAATGATTAAAACCTTTATGGATCCTTAATTAGCTCAAAATTTGAAAAGCTTCACATTCAAGCTTAATTTAATTATGAAATAATTTCCTAAGGCTTTGGGATGACCAAAATCATTAAGTTATTATTTCATTTTAATTACTTTTACTATTAGTTATTGCAATTTTTTAAAAATGAGCTATTATAAAATTTCAAAATTTAATTCACATCCTTAGCCCCCATGACAAATGAGCTCAACTCTAGGAGTGCACAAGGTTTCAAATAATTAAAATCAAATGTCTAATTAATAAGATATTGCAAATTTATCAAAATGTTTAAAATTGGAAGGTTTTAAAATGCTAAGAAATATTAAACTTGGAGAAATTTTCAATATAAAAACATTACAAATTAATCAAATTTAATAAGTAGACCCAAAATGATGCATAAATTTAGACAAGATGCCCATAATATCCTTACAGACGTGAGGTTGGTTCAAAATCATGATCAACAAAAGTTATGCAAGTGGGTCCTCCCCAAGGTAGGCCCCTACTATAATGCCCTTACATAACCACTTCTATAGATGTCCATGGACATCTTAGAAGTTAAATGTTAATCAAGGTTTTATTCCAAATATGCATAATCACCTTGCTTGGGATCCTGTACTACCCTATATAAAAACTATTAGGTACATAATCATATGCAACAATGAGGTGAATAATGAGATGAGAAGGGATTACAAATATCAGGACATGAGATACCTCACCATTTCTGTAGTAGGTTCTTATGTCAGTTATGATTAAAATGATCATCATACATATCTATCTAGTTTCAAACCAAGTTCATACCTTTACTAGTGACATTGCATCACCTCATCCTGAACTTACCACCATAGGATCACCAAAACCATATGAAAACATCACTACTCAACAAAAGAAACAAGGAAGTAGTTTTAATTAATTAAACAATAAAGTTTAAGGAAACTTTAACATTGATTAAATGGGTACCTTCATGCATGGGTAACATGTCTTTGCAACCCCATATCTAATGCTAATCCCACTAGAGAAGTACCTTCAAGCATTGATAACATGTCTTTCTAGTCACATAATGAGACTAGTCCAAGAAACCTTTCAGATTCCTAGAAGTAGCCTACCTTCACAAACGAGTAACATGTCTTTCTAGTGGTATCCCAAGAATCAAATTTCTTTTGTAAATTAAATAATTAGTGTTTATGCTTTTCTTACTAAAGGACTACCTTTAGGCATGGCTAACATGTCTTTATATTAACATGACAAGACAACACTTATTCAAGAACATGCTTCCATCAAAATTAAAACATGATTAATGACATAAACACATGATGTAGTAATGCCCATAGAGAAAGTACAAAGAAGCAACAAGTTCCCTTGATGCCATATCCTTTTCCATTCTTAGTTCTTCTCCTTTTCTTCAAGGCATAATGATCATGAGTTAATTTTAATTTCATGTAAGAAGAACCATCTTACTTTCATTATAAATATCTCTTATTTATAGAAACTAGAAGGATTGATGATGTAGTCTCACTACTTTGCATAATTATTTACCCTATCTTCTTGATAGCATAGAACAAAAACCCAACACATGATGTTGATTTCAAACTCATGATTAGCAACATTATTAACAAAAACATAAAAAATATCTACAAAATACAAAGAAAATAACTTTCAAAATAGAAAATTATGAAGAAATAAAAATAAAAGAATTGAAAAACATATTAAGAATTGGAAAATTTTGAAAAAATAGGAAAATGTTAAAATAGAAAAATTATTAAGAAAAGATAAAACCTTTGGTTCTCACACAGTATCAAGCTAGATGAATATTCCTTCCATGACAAGGTTGAAGGGAGAAGATCCAAAAAATGAAATGAGATTGACCTTGGATTAAGGTGTTATTATTGATCATGGTCTCTCAAAAATTCTTGAAGGATTTAACTTGTTGCATGTTGAGTAGCATGTGCTTAGTTGAACTTGTTGGATGGTACATCTATTAACCTTTTGGTATGCCAAAACGTTATGAAAAATGAATAAGAATGTTATTTGTGAATGTTTTTGATAAGAAAAACTACTCAACATCTTGGACAAGGACTCAAGGAAGCATGGACAATAACAAAGACTACAAGCTAAGTAAAGATGCTACAAAGTTTTAGAGGAAGCTGATTAAACAAAGAAAATCCTTAGGAACTAGAGCTCAAAAGTACAGAAGACATCTCCAAGGATCAGAAAACATCTTGGCTAAGAACAAAAAAGTTTTAGGAATACATCTCTCTAAAATAGGAGGTTTCTCCTTTCTAGAGAAGACATCGCCCCATAAAAGTCTCCTTAGAGACATCCCACTTGCAAAGGAGATGTCTCCCTAGATTTGAGGCTAAATTTAGAAAGACGTCCTAGTCTTGAAGAAGACATCTACACTAGCCATTAGATAGTTGTTGCACATGTTCTAAGGAATTTTTGAAAACTCTAATGCTATAAGAAGACACCTTTTCTTGGGAAAAGTAGTAAATGAATGTGAACGTGAATTGCCTACATCAAGTTGTCTTTTTCTTTTGTACATGTGCACTTCATTGTAACATCATTTGTGCGGTTGTTTTGATTTTTTGTATTGTACTTCAAAGTACAAGGACCTATAATTTAGTTACATTCTATCCTTGTGTTTTTTTTCTCTTTTCTTGCCCTACAAGGTTTATGTGCTTCTTGTGAGAAGGCATCATAATTGAGCTTGTCAGGATCCTACAGGATTGAGTGTTTGTGCAATGTCAAAATACTTTGAAGCAGAGATAAATTTTTAAAGGTTGTGGGATCATTTAAACCACTTACTAAGCTTCTTGGAACCTTGCAGGATTAATTGGTTTCATAATGATGAAACACTCCATAGTGAAGCTTAGTGCTCGTACAGGGTATGGTGTCCTTCAAACCATCTTTTTGAGAAACAATCTTTAGATGTGTGCAAGGATTCTACCCTCCAAGTTTGGACATACCCAAGTTACGGAACCACTTAAAAATTAAGTGTGATTTTATGGCTATTAATTTTTTTTTGAGGAACTTATTCATCCCCACCCTTCTAATTTCTATGATCCTCAAGTGCTATCAGAGCTTGATACTCTTTTCTTATACATCAATTCAAAGAGGGAACTATGGAGAATACATCTTACTCAAAGCCACCAATGTTCAATGTGTTTGACTTTGCCTATTGGAAGGCAAGAATGCAAGGTTTCTTTGGGTTCATGGAGTTTAAAGTATGGGACTCCATCCTTGAAGGCTACACTCCACCCATTGACAACACAACAAAAGCTATCAAGCCCTGAAGCAAATGGACACAAGAACAAAAAGATAACTTCATGTTTGATTAAGAAAAAAAAATTTGTATTGTGCATTAAATAAATCTGAATCTAATAGAGTAGCTTGATGTAAAATATCCAAAGAAATTTAGGTAACTTTAGAGGCTACTTATGAATGAACTTAAATAGTTAAGCAATCTAAAATCTTATTTTTATAGAGTATGAGAAGCTCAAAATGAAAGAAGCAAAGAAAATAAAATATTATTTTTCTAGAGCAAATTATCTTGTTGTGGCTATTAGAGGTACTGGTAAAGATTTACCTAAAAGTGATGTCATAATAAAAATGATTATAACTCTTCAACCACAATTTAGATCGAAGGTCACAACCATGAAGGAGATTAGAGACTTTTCTATTTTGAAATTAGAAGAGCTTCAAAGTGCTCTTATTGCTTATGAAATGAACCTCATAAGTGAAGGGTCTATTCAAGAAAAAACCATAGCACTAAAATCAGCCTCCAAAGAAAAGAAACCTACTGAACAAGATATGGGCAGCGAAGAGGAGATAGCTCTTCTCTCAAGAAGGCTACAAAGACTTATGGCAAGGAGAGGTAAGAACTTCAATCAACAAGGATCCAATCAATTTAGAGATAAGAAAATAAGTAAAAAAATTTCAAATTCAATTTCAATTCCCCTTCAATAGAATGTTGGATATGTGGTGGAAGAGTCCATGTGGCCTTTAAATGTCCTAGTAATGGAAGGTTCCAATGAAGGGATAGAAATGATGAGAACATGAAGAAGACCAACTTCTATACAATTTGGGATGATGGAGAGCAAAGTGAGGAAGAGGTGGAAGATGATGTAAAAAAATCACACCTCATCTATATGGCTCTCATAAATGATGATTCTAGTGTCTTGGGTGATGAGTTTGGGATTGAAGAAGAAAGGTATAAACTATTGTGCAATGACCTTTTATCTTTTCAAAATATTTGCACAAAGCTAAATAAGCAAGTTAAAAAAATGATCAAGAAATTTCTTTATTGAATATAATAATTTCTAATATAACAAAAGAACTCTTAGACCTAAGGGCTAAGAATGAAAAATTAACCTTGTCTTATAAGCAAGCTAAAGAAGAAATTACAGATGTCAAACTTGTGAGCGAAAGCCTAGTGAAGGGAAAAGAATCCCTTCAAATGGTCCTTGGACAAGGAAGAAGTCCACAATACAAAAGTGGATTAGGATGTTATTCCCAAGAAGAAGAGTCTACACAAACTCCATTCCGATAGAAGGATTCTTTAAAGAGTGAAGTGACAATAGGTGCTACATCCCAATCAGAATAAGCTCCAATACACCCAAAAGCACCTTGGAGGTTTGATCATTTTAATCACTTTAATAGGAAGGTTAGATGTTATTATTACAATAAACTTGGGCATAAACAATGGGAGTGTAATTTAAAATATTATCACATGAACACCTAGTCGTATCATAAGACTTCTTGATCTTATCCGAATGTGCCTAGAAAGGAATTTTTGCAAGGTAAAAATAATAGACAAACAGATCACAGGGGAGTTAAGAAAGTTTGAAGAATCAAAAGAAAGGAACATGAGAATGAGAAGACTCTCTTTCCAACAATTTTGTGAAAGGGAACTAAGCCTTGGAAATTAGTGAAGTTTGTTTAAGAAGAGAAACCTCAAAAGAGCGATCTCATTCTCATGCTTGCTAGGCACCTTTATTCTCTTTGGCAAGAAAGGTAAGATAAGTCTTTAATTCATTATATAAATCTTTTAAGACTACAATCCTTGGCATCTAGCCCTGAGCCTTATCCTATCAAAACTTTTTTTTCTTTTTTCTTTCATAGAAGAAATGTCTACCAGGAGACATCTTCTAGAAGATGTTTTCTCTAAAAATGAGGCATCTTTATAAAGACGTCTACTCTAAAAATGAGATGTCTTTCTGGTTTCATCTCCAGTGCAGCCAAGATACCTTCTTCTCAAACAAGACATCTTCCTTTAGTTTTTAGCCACAAAAAAGATGTCTTTCTTTCCAAATAAATGTCTTTTATTTCATTAAAACCCCTCATTAAGGGTTGTTATATAAATCCAAATCCTCATTTTTTCTTTATTCAAGCATAAGATGACCCAAGGGAGATGACTAGAGATTCAAGGAGATGATAAAGGATTCATCCTTAGCTACAATACGTGCTTCCTTCTTTCAATCCATGGTGCACAAGATGGTTGGGATGTCTAGGCAACCACCTAGAAAGAGCAAGAAGGCAACGAGAGCTTCTATAAGTGCTAATAACACCAACAAACCTCAATTTTTTTCTATCAATGTCTAGTACTAGTTTGAGATAGCTCGAGCCATTTCTATTATTTCAGAACATTCCCTTTCCTTCCCATATTATAGGAAAAATAAATTATGGAGTTATTTGAAATTTTAAATTGGATGACATTTATCTCAGTGAATTATGTTGTGCTTGAAATTCTCATTAGAGAATTTCATTGTAATATTATCATTACAAATGCATCTATTGAAGCACTTACAACTATGGTTGGGGATTTGCTAATAGATTTGTCTTCTCAAGTTGTAAATGCACTTCTTGGTATTTCAAGTGCTAATGTATTTTAGGTAACCATTCATTTTATGAGTGACTTTTTCACAAATGGTGTAATTCCTCTTTCACATGATGAATTTTACCATGCTTTGATAGGAGAGTCTATGTCTCTAAGTGATGGTAAAGTTTATAGAAGTCAAATGTCTCTTGATGATTCCTTCCTATCCCTCATTGTGTTATATAATATCATTATTAAAGGAGAAAGCTATAACTATTTTTTGCCTCCATAATTATTTTTTTTTACTACCTCCTTATAGGACACCCTTTAGACTTAGGCTTCACTCTCAATCATGATATGTTGGGACTATTCACCAAGGAGAGAATCCTTGGGTACCCACTCCTCATCCACTTGTTGATTCGATAGAGGGATGTACTGGTTCCTAAAATTCCTTTGCTTAAACACAAGAGGAGCATCAATGTGTATGTAGTAAAGAGAACCTCCACTCATGTAGATGAAGAAGGATCTAGCACCAGGTCACGTCAGTCAAATGAGAAGAGATCGGCATTTCCTTCTATGGCCTCTACATAGTTGAATGAATGCAATAAGCATATCTCTTCCTCCTAATGGACACCAATTTATGGATACCACCACTCCTATTTTAGAAAGTAAGGAGGACATTCCTATTCCACCAAGGCATTTAGCAACAACTAGATCTTCCCATGCCCATGACTTGGGCAATGAGTCAAATTTAGATGAGCTTGCTACATCACCAGCACGTGTCCAGGGGGAGCATCCAAATCCCATGAAGTTGGGATTGAGTCTTCATCATCAAGATGATGTTCCTAGGAAATTTGAGTAGTAGGCCATGGAGAGTATCTTTGGGACCTTGTCCCAATGGATTCCAGTTGATCCCATCACCTATTAGAGGAAGCAAGCTTCCTAATCTTTGTAATAGGTACCATCATAGTCAACTCCACCAAGTTCATCTCATTTTTGAGTAAAGCTTTGACCAAGGAGAGCTCCAGTTTAGGTACCATCTTTAGAGGAGGAACAACATGTATCCAACACTAGCACTAGTAGCGATGATAATGAGAAGAAGACCTATTGGCCTTATCATACTACAACTACTTCAAAAGAGGATTCAAATAATTCTATAAAGCTTTTTGAGTAGAGTCCTAGGGTGCTCTCTCTTCTTTTTGATGATGTCCAAAAAGGGGAAGACAATTTTTTTGCTTGGATGTTGGTATGATGAACTTATGTGATTTTTGGGGCCCTATGTATTGTGGAAGCTTTGTGGATAGTTTATGATGATATTTTATGATTCCTATATCATTTTTTGTTTTATTTTCATGGATTTTCCTTTACATAATGTAGATTCATTTTTAGACCTCATAAAGTCGATACCTTGTGCCTTGAGCTTTACATCCTTCATCGTAGTCCCTAGCTTTCATTGGAATTTATACGTATTAATGTTTTTGGTTATTTTATTATTTATTAGTTTATCGACTCAACCATTTTCTTAATTTTGGACATCACAAAAAATGAGAATATTGTTGACCTTTTGGTATGTCAAAACCTTAAGAAAAATGGAGAACAAGAATGTTGGTTGTGAATGTAGTTGACAAGAATAGGTACTCAACATCTTGGACAAGGACTCAAGGAAGCATGGACAAGAATGAAGACTACAAGTTAAGTGAAGATGCTACAAAGTTTTAGAGGAAGCTAATTCAACAAAGGAAGTTGTGCACTCGTAATGCTTCTACTAGCATAATGGTTGTAATATGGACATTTTTTATTATCCATCTATGTGAGTACTACGTCCAAGGTGAAATTAGATGTATCCATCATAATTTGAAATGGCTTGAACCAATGAGGTGATTGTAATACTGGTATTTCTACAAGCTTCTACTTCAAGAGTTGGAATGTCTACTTGAATTTCTTCATTCATTTGAATACTTCATCCTTCTTGATGAGCTCCACCAATGGTTTGATGATTCTTGAGAGATTTTTGATGAAGCATCTATAGTAACAAGTATGTTCAAGGAATGGCCTCATATCTTTGATTGATTGAGGTTATCTAGTTATTCCTTGAATAACCCTTATCTTTTCCAAATTTACCTCAATGAATTATTTTACGATCCAATGCCTTAGGATAATGTCATCTTGAACCATCCAGTGGTTCTTTTACCAATTGAGCTTTAGGTTAGTTTCCACATACCATTTTAGTACCTTCTAAAGATGGTACAAAGCTTATTCAAAGTTAAAACTGTAGATGGAGAATTCATCCATAAAGACTTCTACACCACTATCAATTTGCTATTGAAATATGCTAAGGATAAGATGTTGGAAGGTTTCGAGAGCATTACATAAACTAAAAGGCATCTTTCTTTTAGTTCCCTAGGAAATTGTGAATATTGTTTTGGCCTCATCTTCTAGAGCAATTTGAATTTGGTTATAGCTACTATATCAATCCAAAAAACTATCGTATCTATGCCCTATGATGATGTCCAACACTTGTTTCACAAATGGTAAGGAAAAATGATCTTTAAAAGTGACCATGTTTAATAGTTTGAAATCTATGCAAATCCTTCAATGTCCTTCTTTCTTTTGTATAATGATAAGTGGGCTAACTTGCTTGCTCTCTGTCATAAGATAGATGAATCTTGCAACTTGTTTTAATTTTTAATTTAACCTCCTTTATGACTATCTCTTGGGCTTGATAGTAGGATCTCTCTAGATTCAATGCTAACCTATGCATAGATATATCCCTATTATGTCATCATATGATCAAGCAAGGGTTGCTAACCATTTATTAAATACTTTCAATAGCTTCTCTTTTTTTTCCTTAGTGAGGTGGGCATTTATGATGACTAGTTTACCATTGTTTAGAATCACATATTCTAAAGATTCTAGTAATGTTTTCAGTTCCAAGGGATTTTTTTAGATATTTCTAAGACTTTCAACTCTCCCCACTCTACCTATAATTCTCTTTTTTGTTCTAAATCTAATAGTTTGTACATGATTTTCTCCATTTCATGCATTTTATCTATATATGCACTTATGAGGATCTCTACTAGTTCCATGCATATTATAGAACTAGAGCTATTATCTATGGCCAACCATTGGATGTCTTCTTGTTTTGTGGTTATCATGTGTAACAAATCTTTGAAAATTTGTAGATTCACAATATATTTTGCATGCTTTTGATTGTCCATATCTTCTATATGCGATTACACCCTATGTCACTATATGCAATGCATGGAACCCTCTTCTTCTCTATCTTACCAAATTCATTTTTCTTAGAAATTTTCTAGGAGAGGTCTTTGATTCCTAAATTGGAATCAATTGTACTTAGCTAAGACCTTTCCATAATGATTGGAAAGTCCCCCTTATAATTTTCCATAGGAATTCTACCAAATATGATCATCCACTAATGGTAGTCACAATGTCCTCTACCAATCCTAGTGGAATAATAATGGATTATTCTACAAGCTCTAACATGATATTAAATTTCTTAAGTGAAGGTAGGTTTCATGTTTTGTACATTTCTTAGGAAATAAAGTCTATATGATAAGCTGAGTTTAATAGAACCTTACATGGATTATTTCTTATAATTTGTAAATAGATTAGAGGACTTCCAAGATCAATTATTTTCATAGAAAAAGTATCCTACTTTTATTTAGTTTGTCATGACATGAGTTAACATGACAATTGGAATGTTTTGAAGTTTTTAGATTGAAGACAACTTAGTAGATATTCCTTGGGAAATTTGAGAGGATTCTACAGTCATAGATGCCTACGATGACTTAGGTGAACTATTAGGCTAGTAAATTGACCTATTCCAAGGTTTATGCTTGCAACCACTTGAATTATCATCTAATTTAAGTTCATAGCTCTTGTGGCTTTCTACTACTGAGTCTATGAATGTATTTCACCTTGCATAGCTGTTACAAGTGCAAGAGAATGAAGGCATGAGATGCATTATATTGCAAGTAGTAAGGAGTATATGTGGAAGGAGATTCACCTTGTGGAGTAGTAGGTCTATGATATTTATGAGGATTGTAATGATGGAAAGAAGTATGGGCCATGAAGCCACTTGGGAGCATTGGCTATTAAGCATAGTATCCATAAGGATCTAGTTATCAATAAGGGTATTTCTACTTTGGTGGTGGCATCCCCCATGACCATGGGTTCTACCATTGCTAATAGTAGTTATGAGATTGAGATGGCATTCCACTTGGATAGTATTGTTGTTGGTGAATCTAGTTCCTGTATCTACCTTAAGGATAAGCTAACCTTCTGAGTACTTGCCTTTAAATAAATTTTGGGTTTAGGGAATATACTCCAAACTCCTACAAGTGTGATATAGTTGGGCAACAATACTTTGGATGTTTGTATTAGCATATGTCACATTCTTCATCATCTAATTCAAAATCTGCAATCCCTTCTACTACTGTAGCTTTATCCTTTTAATGGTAATAGTTCTTTTCCATGTCCTTTTTTCTTCTCTTGTTCTTATCCCTACTTCACTAGTTTAGTAATAGATTTTTGAATCAATAAGGTCTTTCTTTGCACAACCTTCTCTAATAGTGCTTCCTCCTCCAAGTCACAAAGACAAACCTTCTTTTTATGAATGGAGGAATCTCTGTTGTACTCCTCAACAATTTCTCTTTTCTTTAACTCTCCTTCTTTCTTTGCTACTTAGTCAATGAGCTTTTGAATTTGATGAGCCCTCATTTCTAATAGTCTACCTTGGACATAAATCCCAAAAGTCTCTCTAGTTTTTTTCTGAGCCCATCTATGATGTGGTGAAACTACTCCATCTAAGAAAAATCATGGCTTAGGTATCAATGTAGTAAAGAATGATACCTTTCTAAGGCTACATCAAGGGATTCATGATTATCTTGTTTCCACCCTTGAATCTATATTCTTAGGTTGGACACCTTAGAGTACATCTGTTTCTTATCATTGAACAACTTTAACATCATACTCCATCTATGAATAGATTTTGGTTCCAAGGACTGATACCAACTTTTAGCTTCCTTTATCAGTATCTTAAGAAATAACTTAAGATTTTTCTAGTTATTTTGAATATTCTGTAAGGTACACGCATCATGAAAGACATGAAAATAGTGTTGTAGATCATCATTGTAACCTTCCTCAAATTTAAAAATATTGTTCAAGTTAAGTAATTCGATCTAACTATCCCTTTAATGTTTGATGGGGATGTGAACTGCCTCATGAATGTTGATTATGATCCTTATAGTAAAAAATGGTTTATCATAGTCATCTCATTCATGGTTGCTACTGTCATGGCCATGTCTCCTATGATATGGCTTACTATGCCTTTTTTCTTGATGTCCTTCTTCTTCCAATTCCTATCTACATTCCCTTCTTCCATCTCTACGATGAAGTCATCTATCATCTTTACCTTGCCTCTAATCAATTCTAATTCAATCTTGATCACACTCTTCCTTATTAGACCTAGATGATCAGAAAGATGGTGAGGATACAGGGCTATGAGAGTTGTGTCGACATATTCTTCTTCTTTGGTCCCTTGATTATTTTCTTACTTGGCGAATGAAAGACATTGGACTTGAGATCCCCTTGGTTATGGGTCCAGCCCTTCCCTTACCTTGGTTGCTTGCCAAGATTGAACATAACCATTTTTGATTCATATTATCTTTACCAAAGGAAGGAGGACCTTGGCATTAAGATTTCCTTAATTGATATTCAGCATCCTCCTTTTATAACTACAATGTTAGTATGATTAGAATCTTTTTGCCCTTATAGGCTTTATGGCAGGCCTCCATGAGTTTGTCCTTTTGACATTGGACCTCCATAGGTTGATAATGTCTAGAGAGGTGATGTATCACTTGGTGCTTCAAGGCTACTACTTCAAGCACCAACTTTATCAATGCTACCATGAACATTGATGGAATAGCATGATCAAGTGGTAACACAATGTTGTCCTCTAGGTCTCACCATCACAGCTGCTCATCTTGGTGAAGGATAAAAGTGAAGTCCAAATCGTATGAATCCAAATGAGTGTAGGCCACCTTGAGTTATTTGGGCACTTCATTTAGGTTCTCTATTATTCTATCATGAAGTTTTTTAGAATCATTTGTAGGTGGAAAATCAACTTTGTGAGAAGAAGATATCTTTCAATTTATTCTTTTAGTGTGTGTTGAATAAAATATTATTATTTTTCTAATAGTAGTTCATTATGTTTCTACAAAACTCTTTGTATGATTTAATTATCTAAAACACTTAGCACATAACATTTTTCCAATAATAACATCAATAATGAGTAGCAAGTGTCCCATATGCCTAAACATATGAATTACAAACATGTACATGCAATCTAGTTGAATTTTGTAAAACTTTGTGCTAATAGAATTCCGAATAATTAAGTATAATATTTCTAGTCATTTTCCTCCCAATCATCACTTATGCTAGATCAATTAGTATGGTTAAGTGTGATTAATACATGAGATTTTTTTATTTTTATTGCTTTTATTATTAAAATATTAGAATAATAAATTAATTAAAATATTAATTTCTAACTAAATATGAAATTAAGATTAATTTAAGCTATCCTAAGCATAAAGCATCCATTCCCACTTTGTGTATCCATCTTGAGTCTATATTAACATTGTTGGATTACCAAGTGTCTACTGCTAGGCATACCAAGTGTCCACAATTGGGATTACCAAATGTTAATAAATTATGCTTAAAATATTCGTATCCATGTTGTTACGAAATAAAATGTTAAATTGCTAAATGAGAAAAAGTTAAGTCCATTAAATATAAAATGCTAAAAATAAGCTAAGTTCTAGTCTAAGTACTACAATGGAAGAAATTAATTTTGATTTTATTATCATCATGCATAAGTATCCAAGTACAACATGCACTTGAATAAAACTTCATAAAATGCATGTTGTGGGTACTCATGGAAAAAGTTAGCTTAGTCTTACAAAAGAAAATTACAAGAGTCTAGCTACTAGAATGACCAAAGGTGCCATAAACACAATAGATGACTCATATATATAAGCATTTACTGTAATTGCGACATTGTATTTGTGACCTAGTATCCTAGCCTAGAATATATAAGATGCAATGTAGAAACTATGATATACAATATTGTAGATGTGACATCACACCTACAATATCTTGGACATGAATTAAATTTTCATGATTCATAAGTTACAATGGTAGGAAAATGATATTTTTATGATTTTTTAATTAAAAAATAATTAAAAACATGTTACAATCCTTTACGAGATAGGTGCAATATTCACCCATAAAAAAATGGCATACACATTTGTTTCACAAGCCCTTACAAGATAGGTGCAACACAAAAATCAAATACATACGCAAACCATGCCACAATCCCTTATGGGACAAGTGTGAAACTAACACATAAAAGCAATAAAATCCTCTCAGTTACATCGTCAATGGCCTAACATGACTTCATTCAAGTATGACCTCCTTGGACAAGACAAAATCATCGCAAACCTTCATACAACTATGCTAATCTATTGAAAGGAATTAATTTAATTATAATTTCTAAATTTAATTAATAAAATCATTTATGAGATATTATCACCAAGATTCAATAAAATAAAATTAGAAATTTTGGGAATCAAACTAGGCTTTATCCATTGCACAAATACTTGACTTTGCATCAGCCAAATGGTTCCAAGCTATAGCACAGTCTCACTACATAGTGAAGTGATGAGTCAAAAATATAAAAAAAATAAATGACACACTTATCCAAAGAAGGAGTAAAAGATTTTACCAACAAAATATAAAGGAAAAATTATTTAAAATGAATGAATCCCCTATGATCTCTCTTCTTTGAATCTTTATAGTTTTCAAGTTTGTAACAGAAGTGGTAAGGCAATGTGTGAGGTGAGGTAGCACACCACATGAGACAAAATTAATGATGTATTACCACTCACCAAAACAAGCCCAAACTATAGGTTTAAGTACACATAAATAATTTCATGCATCCAAGCTCACATATAGATACAAAATTGCTACTATATCTCTCATTAATTATGTTTTCAATAGTTACTTTTTCTCTTCACCAATGCAAAGCAGTATTAAGCTATTATATCATATTCCATCTAATATCATTGATATTATTTTTTTGTCATTATCACTGCAATACCTCTATTTAACAAAGTATTCAACAACATTGACTATAATATCAACTAATAAGTCAAGGTAGGCAAATTCCTAAGTTGAGATATGAAAAGGTGAATGTGGTAGAAATGAAAGCCAACCATGATAGAGTACTTGGATTCTTTATTTATATGATTTTGAAAAATATGATTCTTTATTATTGAATAATATTTTACATTGAAAGGGAAACTTTTTATTTATAAAAAAACTTATTTAAATTTGTTGTAATAAGTGTAATTAAAAATAATTTCACCTAAATCTAACGATTATATATTGCACACATTTGGATGCAATTAGGTTAGCAATGGACATTAATATGTTTCTCTTTTTACAATTTGTGTTGTAAAATAAGCCCACAATTTTTGAGAACTTATACCTTTGATTATGCACTTTTCAATGTTGCTCAACATATATAGCATTTATAATCAATGTTGTTTTTTTATTATCATTGAATCTCCTTATTATATTCTCTTATGTATATCAAATCTTTAAAATGGGAAGTTTGGATATTCTCTATTGACTTTTGTTATAGCAACCTTTTAGTATTAACCCTAATTATTTTTTAAAAAAAATCTTTCTATCTTTAATTATTTTATGTTAGCATAGTGGTAAGACTCCTAATTTGAAAGATCTAAGTCATTGATTCAATTTTCATGGACAATGTTGAATTATATATCTTGGGGTGTACCTATATTACAATTATTTTGGCAGAGAGGTAAATCCATCTCACAGGATAGTGGTAGTGTTGTCTTTTGTGGATATGAAAAACAAAAAGGAAAATTCTAATTTCAATCAAAAATACTAGAAGGAAAATTTTAAACATTAGAAATGGAAAGTTCCTCAATCAATTTCATGCAACATGGTCTTGGATAGTGATGAGACGCAACATGCACTGTGCCGCGATATCGCATACGCGATA
>MNCI01000891.1:0-19546 GCA_015680685.1 Gnetum montanum
ATTCGTATGGTGGAGTGTAGGGGTACCTCGCCACTCATCAAGTAGAATAATACAATTCCTTGAAATTCATTGTTTCCTTTTGTAATGGGATCTTCTTGTGGAATTGTCTCCATTGTAACTTAATCTCCGTGCATGTTCATTATGCCAATTCATGCATGATGAGTGTCGAGGTAACCCTACACTCAACCATATGAATACGAGCGTTTCAGGTGCAATCCGGTCAAACTCCAAGGACTAAGTGCTTACGCGCCTTAATGGAACACTCAAGGTTAATCAATCGTTGTCTTCCTAAACTTCCTTGTATTGTCACGGTTGTATGGTTAAGTAAGCTTGAGGTATATGATTTTTATAGTTTTGATCTTTTTAATGTCTTATGCTAATGTGGGAAGGTAAAGAGAAATAAGTGACTAACTTACATTAACTATTCACTAACTAAGTTCTACTTGTTCCTAACACCAGTATTCGTTCCCACTTGCTGTACACATCCTGAACCAGTGCAATGCTGCTAGGATTACCAAAGGCTAATTGATACTAAGTTACCAAGCACTACACGCATGCTTGAAGTGGTCGTACTCAGTGTACTTAGCTAAGAGGATCAAGGGTTGAAAGAGAGATTAATTAATTAACTAGGAAAGCATTAAAACATTCAACAATAATTAATTACTATTTAGCTTAATCTGTATGCTACAAGGTTTATCATAAAGTTCATTTTTATTGCCATAAACAAATGTGTGCTTAGGTACAAATTGCTCGAATAAAGATATGTTCACTCTATGACTCCTACTGTGGGCACACATGAATTATTCTAACTTTGGAATGGTAAAACTGCAAGAGTTTAGCTAAGGGTCTAAGTCTAACTATTTGAAACAAAGGGTGCTGCCTCTTATTTATAGAAGATGAGGCAAGACGCGATATCGTGTATGCGATATTGTGTGGCAGATGCGATATTGCGGCTCATCAATGCATATTAAATGAGCATCATTACTCATGCATACATGTCCTTGGTAACTAGGGGTTGGGTCTTAGAAATAATTGTTTAAATAAAAGTAAAAACTATTTTAATAGATAGAAAAGTGCTATGCAATTCCATTATCAACTAAGACATTGAAGGTGCACATGCATAACTAGGGATGGAATTTCACACCTTTTTTAGGCATCATTCCATGATCTTAGCATAAAATATGCTGATTTTGATTATGAAACATCTTAAAAACACTAAAAGATTTTAAAAAGGTATCAATATGATGTTTTGAGATTTCAAAAGGCATCATTTAACTTTAAACTAAGTCAAAATTTAACAAGAAAATAAGTAGANGTAAACGTACTACCATTTTTTGAAAAATGATGGTGGTCTACCTAAAGCCTAAAGCCTAAAAATTTGAAATTCTAACCCTATGCATAACCATAAAGAAGAGTTAAAACACGATCGAAGCATTTTCTTGTTAATAACCTGGCTATTGTAGAACTAGGATTTCTTTTGTTTAGAAAAAATTAAAATTAAAACAATAGTTCTTTTTGTGACCCGACAACCATAAAACAGGGACTTCTGTGTTCTTTAAATTAAAAAAATCGCAAGCGAGTAAGGTACAAAGTGCAAGCACGGTGGACTACAGCTTCGACGCCATAGAGTAGAATATGACTCAAATAGCAGTCCAGCAAAACGTTTTCTTATCTCCACATATATTTTATTAGAGACTTTGAGGTCGACATCCAACAGGGTTCTGATCTCTTTGGAACTCCTTTTGCCAACTCCTTTTGCCTGCTCGTTACATTGCTTTAAATTTAAAGCGCATAAACAAATGTGCATCTTTAGCGGTAAGATTTTATATGTGCAAAGTTAAAACTAACGTGGATATATCTCTATAGTTTGGTTGAGAGTATCTAAGAAAGTATTACATTTAAATATAACTTTTGTTTAAGAAAAAAATTATTATATTCAAGGAACAACACTAATGTTCAAATCATATAGAACTTATGGATGAGAAACAAGGGAATTTTGTTTTTGAAGTAACTTCAACCTTCTCTTGCTTTCTCTACCCTATCGCCATTTTTAAATGTTTCTTATGTATCGCTGCAAATATACTATTATTTCAAACTTTAACTATCCCAAGACATAGATAGTAATAAAAACCAAAAAGCTATAAATGGGTGTTTCATGGCTCTCAAAAATTTATTCCTTCACCTTCCATAACGAGAATGCTCCCAAACTCATAGGAATAGGTGGACTCATGAGAACAAAGGATAAGGTCTAACCCTTTTCTTGTTTTAGAGGGAAGGATTTTTAATATTAACTACATGGATGAAAACCTGAGAAGGTATTTCCAAAACTTGCACTTTCTCCTCTATGGAGCACTCCCTTAATGTTACATTTAGGTCACTTCCAATTTTCTATGCTATGGTTTTGGCCATGTTTTGATGAAGGGAGAATTTTTTTAACGAAAAGCATATTATGAGTGGGTATTGTTAAAAAAATTTTAAATCATGGTTTTTAGTGACAAAATTCATTACTTGTAATGAGTGGGCCTGGTCCCCAAGGTAATATTATATTCTTACAAAATTAGAATAAAAGCACTTAATTATGGGGAGAAATGCCATTGCCATGACAAATGTGCAAGGGTCAAATTTGAAGGGCACCTTGTCATTTTCATTTGAAAAGTAATTTCTAAGGTGCCCTTCCATTATGATGGGTAAATATCTTTCTAGTCCTTAGAGTGTTTATTTTAATGAATATATGGTTTATTGATAAATATATGAATTAGACCATGTGGGCAAAGATTACTTTAAATATTTTAATTTATTTTAAAAATCATTATATTTTATTTTTTAACTTATTTTTGATCAAAAAATTAGACTATATGTAAGGTATTCAAAAAATGCAGCTTTCTTAAATAAAGGTTAAGTTTTTTTTTTTTTTAAGTTTTGATAGAATCATTAAATTCTTTGAAAATCATGGTTTCTTTTTTTAATAGCATCTTCTTGTAGAATTGTCTCGACTATGACTTAACTTCTATGCATATTCATTGTGCTACCTCATGTATATTTAATGAGAGTCATTAGTCATGTTTATGTATCCCTAGGTAGGGGTGGGTCTCGAAAACACTTATTTAAATAAGATTAAAAATAATTTTAATCTCATCTGAATAGAATACAAGGAGCATTGACACGGTGCAAAGAAAACACGTTCTGTCGTGGTTGCAGAGCCTGAGGTACAGTGGACTCCAGCTTACACGCTATAGACTGGAATGACAGGTGATTGAAACGTTTCATGGGCCAGTAATTCAGTTTATTTTCATAACTTGTTACAGTGATGATTCACAAGTTTATCTGTGCGTTAGAGTTACATGATAGCTTTATAAAACCATGGTTAGAGTTTTAAAAGGTAAATATTTTTAAAAATAATATTTTAAAATTCTCTCCATTTACATGATTTTGTAGAACTAACTGCATTAAATAATGCCCAGATACTGAGAAAACCAGCCGTAACTAGTGCAGCTCACATCGTGTTACTCCCGATCCTAGTGAGTGACGAAGCGGGGTATGCCAAGAGTTACCTCGAAGGCCGGCTACCCGCCCATGTGAGCGATGTTAATTAATTATTTATTTTATAACCCCCATTTATAGAGGTAAACTACTGTGCGATGTGAGCGATGTTAATTAATTATTTATTTTATAACCCCCATTTATAGAGGTAAACTACTGTGCTGGCTGCTTCGTAAAGCACTTTTTCTATTTCTGATTTGGCTTTTCGGATCATCGATGTTCCATCACAGCTCATTTGTTCTATTAAAAAATGAATCATTTATTCTTTTGTAACTTGGCACTTGCTTGAAAGAATATATAAACTTCCTTAGTATGTATTTATTGTTACGGTTAGCTTATGTGTATGCTTATACCCATGGCATTTCACATGAATGCATAATGGAAAAATTTATGGAAAAACCTCTATCTCAACCTTTATTTTATTATTCCAAATCCATACCTCTATTCTAGTCACCTAAACTATGACCAAACTCATTTTTTTAGGTTATTTGAATGTGTTTTTGGGTCCCACCCTAACTTGTCAACTGGCCAAGGACACATAAGCATGAAAGATGATGGTCATTAAATATGCAAGCACTTGCAACATTGCATTAAATACATACTAAGGAAATTTTTGTGTTCTTCCCTTAACATTTTATCCCCACAAATCTTTGTACGAAGATGTCCATATGTTTAATAAGAGACTTTGGGTTCTTCATCCAACAGAGTCAAATCTAGTGGTCAAGTTTGAAGGGCACTTATATTTTTCACATGAAGGGTAACACACCCTTCCGTGAGGATGGGCATAAATCTTTGGGGTAAAGGGCTTATTTTAATGAATATATAATGAACTAAAAGATTATTAATTATTTTTAAAGATATTTGATATCAATATAAAGTAAATCTTAGGGTTTATATTTTTATTTTACTTATTTTTAATTGAAAAAATTAACCCTTATAGAAGGGTAGATAGAACCCTTTGTTAAATGAAGGGTAACTTTTATGTTAAACCTTTTATTTGGAAGTACTTCTCAACATACATTTTATTGAAGGATAAGGATAAAAAGGCTTTTCAAAGACAATGCACCCTATAAACTTTATCCCTTTGGACTTTTTTTTGCCTGCACATTACAATGATTTAAATTTAAAGCCCATAAACAAAGATGTATCTGGTATGAGTAATTTAGTAGTAAGATTTTCTGGGTGCAAACTTCAAATTAGAGGATCAATTCTTATTTATATTTATGTCTCACAGAAATAGCTTAAAAAACATCATTTAGTTTTTAAGTTTTTATCTTTATTTTTATTTGTTTCTACAATTGCTGTTTCGATTTCTTAAGGACTGATTAGTGCCAACGTGCAAGTAGAATGACAGGGCATGTTTTGAGTAAGAGGATAAACAAATCCCGAAGCTTAGGATCCGTCAAAGATCAAAGGCGAATTATGTTTTAAGCGTGTACAAACAAATGCAGTCAATAATGGCAAAAGGTATAAGTGAAAAAATTGAATTAAATCCGTGTTGCAAAATCAGTTGAAAGTCTTTGTGTGTGTGTTTCAGACGTTTCGACGCATAGGCTTGAAAGGATGATGTATGTCGATGAAGAATTGCTTGCATCGCACAGGCAGGAAAGCAGAGACGACGACGCCCCTGCATCGGGAGATTGCCCAAGTTTCTGAAAAGGCATACTACATTCTCTAATTATATTCCCCAGCTGGTTGCTCTGGGCCCATATCACCGCCAGCAATTCAACTCCAACTCCAACGTCAATCTCAGAGCTCACAAACTCAAGGCCCTTCACGATGCTCTAAGGCAATCCCTTGGGTCTTCAACTTTAGAAGCCATGCCTAAATCTGTGACAAATTGGCTCCAACAACTCCGTGGTTTTGTGAGCTCGTTTTTAAACAAAAATTAAATCTTAGTGCTCTCAAGACTTTGACTTTGTTGCAAATGTCTTCATTTAGGATGGTATTTTCTTCCTTTAGTTATGTAAGAATCAAATTTCTTATACCATATTTTAGAGTATTGTTTTAACTTATACAAAGATTTCAGCAAGTTATATACCATGTTCCTTTTGCATGTAAATTTCGTCAAAATCTCTATGAAGAAATGTAGTTTTAACATCTAGTTCAAGTTCAAGTTTAAAGCAGCCACAAAAGACATAAGAAATATGGATGTTAACTTTACCACTAGTGCAAAAACTTATCTCTAGCCAATACCCTCTATTTTAGAGTATCCATTTATTATTGGGCTTGCCTAGTATAATCTTCCCTTTTTTACCCTAAATAGGCGTCTACAACTAATAAGTTTTCTTCTAGGAGGAAGGTTAACAATTCCTATGTCTTTCGATTTCATTTTTTCATCTATAGCATTATTCCAAACTTTACTAACTTTTGAATTGCAAGCTTCTTTAGAGGTTTGAGGAACATCACTAATATACAAAACATATAAATTTAAATATTGAGGTTTGTCTTACCCATCTTGATCTTCTTAATGGCTGATCTTCTTCTTGAGGTATATCTTCCCCATCATTAGTTTCATCATCAACTTGCTCTGCAAATGATTATTGATCAATATCATAGTGAGCTTTTCCAAGAACCTTTTTCCCAACTTTATTAGTTCGAGATGATTCTATAAACACAAAATCTCTACTATAAATAATTTTGTTGATACAAGGAATTCATCACTTATGTCCTTTTACTCCATGGCCATATCCAAGAAAAATACATTTCTTGGATTTATAATCAAATTTGGATCTACATTCTTTAGGCACATGACAATAAGATATGCTCCCAAATACTTTAAAATGATCCAATGAAACTTTTTTATTAGAAAATATCTCTTGTGGGATTTTGCCATTCGTTGATGATGAGGGCATTCTTTTGATTAACTAGCAAGTTGTCATTATAGCATTCACCCAAAATTTCTTTTCAAAAGCAACATCACTAAGCATACACTGAGCTTACTTCAAAAGTGTATATATTTTTAAAGGCTTAAATTCTTTTTTAGATTAGTTCTCAACAAAAGCTTTATATATCTTGAATTTATCAAATACTTCATATTTGAATTTCAAGAAGTAAATCCATACTTTCCTAAAATAATTATATATGAAGGTGACATAATATTTGGAGTAGACAATTAAAGCTATTGAAACAGGACCAAACACATCACTATGAATTTGATCTAATGTGTTTTTATCTCTTTAAGTACTTGTAGGAAAGCTCAAATAATGTTTTCCATTCAAGCAATGTTCATATAGGGGTAAATGTTCTTGGGCATTAGTTTTAATTATATCTTTTTCTTGGAAAAATCTTGATGGACTTTCTCCCACATACTCAAGTCTCCTATGTTATAGATTCATAGTGAAGTTCTTTTTTTTTTTTGGCATAAAGGACTTTAGCCTAATCAACTACTATAACACCATCTAAGTGGTATTGTCTCTTACATCCTTCTCTGTATCCTATGGCTATGATGGATTTTTCTTGAAAAGTTCTATATTTCTTATATGATACAAATAGGTAGAAATCATCAAAATCAACCATAGATGGTAAGCTTTTGGTGAACTCAAGCACATAATATACCTTGGGAATTATAATTGTTCTACCATTATAGGACAACTCTATATTACTGTAGTCCTTAATTATATAGGTTTCATCATTCCCAAGAAAAATAGTAGTAGATAAAACTTCATGGTATTTGAAAAATCATTCTCTTCTAAGTGTAAAGCTATATGAAGCACTTGAATCAATATACTAGTAATTACAATGAGAATTACCTCCAATTATGATTGTACAAAAGTCTAGTATTTCTTCATCAACATCTTTCTTAGAAGAATCAAATCTAAGATTCTTTTCCTTTTTCTTTAGAAATTTATAATCCTTCTTCAAGTGGTTATGCTTCCCATAGTTCCAATACTTTGATATTTTCTTAGAATCATCATATGCAAGTTTCTTGAATTTAGAATTTTTATGACTGGAGGATTTGCTTAATTGTTATTTTCCCAATCCTTTAATTACTAATGCTTTTGTAGGTGTAGGCTAGAGCACTTTCAACGAAGTTCTTTAATTATTAACCATCCTACAAATTCATCAAATTTTAAAGAGGTTCTTTTACTATTAATATTTGAATAATATTTTCCCATGAGTTAGGAAGTGACTGTAACAAAGCAATACATTGATCTTCTTCTTTCATTTTACTACGAATTGATTGTAATTGTCTTATAATAGTATTAAAAGAAGTAAGATAAGATGTAATAGTAGTATTTTCAAATATCTTTAATAAAAATAATTACCTTTTTAGAAAAAATTTATTTGAGTAAGAATTAGATTGATATATCTTACCCACGACATCCCATAATTCCTTTGAAATTTTTTCATCTGGTAAATTTATGAGCATTGGATTAGAAATACCTTTATAAAATTTTCTAAAGCCAAATGATCTAATTGATTTCAATCTTTAGCTTTTATGTTTTCTAGTTTAATTTTAGTGATACATACATCTTGTTTCTTTTCAACTAGCAAATCTTCTATCTTGCTTCCAAAAAGTATAGTTGCTTCCATTGAGCTTTTCTATTTCTTCAATGTACTTGACACCACTCATCATCTTGAAATACTTCTAATTAATGAATTACAAGTTATGGAACAAGCTCAACTAGAAAAAATTCTAAGCTCTACTCATTATCATCATCATCTTAGCCTTGCTCCAACAAAAAGGGGTTGGTTACATGAGTTTGTTTTCACCATTTTCCTCTATGAAGAGTTAGATATTTTTTTTATTTGTTATTTCTTCAAATCATATTTAATCATTTTTTCCCATATCTTATGTAGTCTTCCTTTTGGTGGCTTTCCTAAAATGGTAATGTAGCAACCTTTGTTTATAGGCTCATTATTTGATTTTCTTTACACATGTCTAAACTATCTAAGCCATTATTCTTGTAAATTATTTGAAATAGAAGCTAGTCAAAGTATTTCTTTGATATATATATTATGTAGTTTGTATCTTTTAATAACATTTAACATCCATCTAAGCATTTACATTTTTTCCACACTAATTTATTGTTCATGCCTCTTTTGTACTGCCTAACATTCAACATCATATAAGATAGTAGGCCTAATTGCTATCTTATAAAATTTTTCCTTTAATTTTATTGGTATTATTTTATCACATAAAACACCACTAGCCTATCTCCATTTTAACCACCATGGCTCAATACTATTTTTGAAATCTTTATCAATTTCACCATTTGATTAGAGGATTGATCCTAGGAAGTGAACTTGTTTGTAGTAAGGGACTTTTTTACCTTGAATTTTTACTTCTATTTCACCACTATTGATGTTGCTATTGTAATTGCATTCCATGTATTCTATTTTATTTTTGCTAATTTTTAAGCCTTTTGATTCTAAAGCATGTCTTCACTTCTCCATTTTAGTAGTAATATTTTCTTGAGGTATATCCAACAACACAATATCATCTATAAATAACATACACCAAATACTATATGTTAATTTTTAATGCATCATTAAAGTAGGAAAAATGTAAACAAGCCAATGGCAACAACAAAAATTAATATAAAATCAAAGAATAACTTCAAGACAAATAATATAATTATCCTAGAAAAATTTGAGTAATTACTTTAGCTTCTAGCATCAAGTACTCTTAATTCAAGATGTACAACAAGCTTGAATGAAGCTTAGACAAGAGGAAGAGACTACAACTTGAATTTTCTTCATACATCCTTTTATTACGTGATATTTCTACGACCACCTAAGAACTCACTCATATATGGGATATAATACCATGCTTGGATGAAAATCAAATTATAAAGTTATAATCCATAATTATTTATCGTCAAATTGGGTGTTAACAATTACATATTGTTTTAGACATAATATGTACTTTGACTTTGTTATTTTTGGCCAATGTACCAAAAATAATATGCCAACATGGCAATCATTACAAAGTAGAGATGTTTTATACATAGAATAATCAACACACCTCACATCATTGAATCTAAAATTTAAACTATGATCATGATTGAGATGGATGGATATTAGAATGTTCATATAACATATGTCCATAGGGAGAATTCTGAGCAATGTAAACAAAGGAGAAATGACACTAGTTTTTTCTTTCATATTTATTTTTATAACATTTCAATGTGGCATGTCTTTTTCTATGTATGTGTATGGATGGTGCATAGCATAGTGAAGGCACATATTAGACCCTAACATACAAGGAAGAAAATTTAAGGCCTCCATTTATTTTTTATAAAAGGGTAAATTTTAGTTTTACTCTTCAACTATGTTGGGGAAATTTTAATACTCCCCTTCTAATGCTAAGTGAAAAGTGTATTGGTATTAATAATTAGATTTGAAAGCATTAAGTAATTAATGAATGCATTGTTTATTCATTAAAGTAGGAAAATGTACTCTGGACAAGCTAATTAAATGTCCTTACAAATGCAATGTAATAAGATTGTAATGTAACAAAAGTAAGAAGGATAAATATAAGAGCATTGTTAAAAAGAAAATCTTAATATTATAAAGAAATAAGTAAAATAAAATAAATTATCATCCTCATCAATTACCTTTATCCCATATATGATGAGATGGCCATTAAGGTAGACAACTGACCAAAATAAGACAAATAATTAAGAGAATTCCATAGGCAAATACAAAGCCTTGATGAAGTAGAAAAATAAAATATAAAAATAAAATGAAGTAATAGTAAAGCATTAAAAAAGCCAACAATAAAAAAATTAACAATTAGAAATTTTCTTTTCAATTTTGCTTTGCTTTGTTGCAAAGGTGATTGACCAAAGTACCTAAAACATACTTGATGCAAGTCAAGCATGGAACGAAACATATTAATTCTAGGCAAAACTTCACTATTATAAAAAATAATAGGCTCATTCAAATACTGTAAATAATCTTCATTATCTATATCAACATTTATAGGATTTATAACATCATTTTCTCCTTGTCCCTCGAAACCTTCAACTTCATCATAATACATTTGTATTTCATCAACTTGATCTTCAAACTGTTGCTGAGCAATCATCCTGAGAAGTTCTTGTCGAAATCGGTGATGTTCAATAGCTTGAATATCTTCCTCTGTTGATTGATCATAAACTGCAGAACTGATGTCAGTACATATCCTGGAACGGGTTAGAGAAACCATTTCTAATAGGTGCTTGTCTTATTCTTCAAACGGACCGGGATCAGGGTTTGACTCAGGAGGTTGTGAAACAAAAGTAGAGGAAATTGGATGATCAGGCAGATATAAATGTTATCGGAGCCAATAACCCCAATATCCACTCTGTTTTCTCCAAATATGACAATCTATTCGATGATGACCTACCACCTCCATCCATACCAATGCAATGTACAAATTCCCATTGTACCTTTGATCCGAAATGGCCGCACTGGCACCTGATTGACGACGCCGTCTGGTTTGCCCGAATGAAGCTACGACATTATGAAGGTTGAAAACTATGCTATGCTTGCAGAAACCCTACTTGATAAGTATCAAAATTATTTTGTACCAAATAGTTTTGCTACTTTGTATTGGCAAGTTCTACGAACACCTGTTGTAGAACGAGTTACTCATTTGTCTAAATATTATTGGACCATGGGCTCCTGTTATGCGTATATGCCTAACCTCAATCTTATGCTTTAGGTTAGTCCGAAACCCTTGTTTCGTTGTAAATCTGTATTAACCATATGTCCTAAACCGAATGAACCATTAGCCCCATGTCCTGTACAATGTCCACCTACTAAAGTAGTATTTGAAATTTCTAGTTATGATTCTGATATGCCTGATCTCAAAATCCCTTTCACACAAGTCGAAGCTTACGACAAATTTGGTCGTTGTTATTTATATCCACCTGATCATCCAATTTCCTCTACTTTTGTTTCACAACCTCCTGAGTCAGACCCTGATCCTGATCCATTTGAAGAAGAAGACAAGCACTTATTAGAAATGGCTGCTCTAACCCGTTCCAGGATATGTACTGACATCATTTCTGCAGTTTATGATCAATCAACAGAGGAAGATATTCAAGCTATTGAACATCACCGATTTCGACAAGAACTTCTCAGGATGATTGCTCAGCAACAGTTTGAAGATCAAGTTGATGAAATACAAATTTATTATGATGAAGTTTAAGGTTTTGAGGGACAAGGAGAAAATGATGTTATAAATCCTGTAAATGTTGATATAGATAATGAAGCTTATTTACAGTATTTGAATGAACCTATTATTTTTGATAATAGTGAAGTTTTGCCTAGAATTAATATGTTCCGTTCTAACTCTACTCAAATTGAAGAAGTAAATGAAGGAGAAGAATTGTCTCAAGCACAGAAGGAGATTCTACTGTGTGCAGAGGCAATGAAAAAGAAGAAATCCATCATTACTGGTAAGCATAAAGATTTAAAGTTTCCTGAAATTCCTAAAGATGCAATTTATAAGTTTGCAAATACATTCTCTGCTCGAATGTCAACATCCATTAAGCAAACTGAAGCTATTTTAGATATTAAAGGAAAAGGAATTAGGCCTGTATTCTTACCTCTATTCACTCCGGATGAAGTAGACAAATGGAAGGAACAAGATCATAATTATGTACATCTAGGAAAGCTAGACATATTAGTAAGTCCAAAGTTTAATTACGACATAAGAGCTGAATATGTCGTGACTTTGTTAGATAGCCGAGTAATTAGAGATGGAGTTCACTTAGGACTAGATATCGCATGGGAAAAAGCTAAGATCTGCCAGTTCCAAGGAGTTCTTGATTATGATGCACTATGTGCAATTCAACCAAATTATCAGCTTGCTTTAGCCGATGATTTTATCACTAGTGCTTTGTTAATCTGTGTTGAAGTTCATGGAATTGAATTATTACTTGGATTAGTATATGCTGCCGTTGCAGCAAGAGGAACCTTTCAGCTATCCAATACTATTCTTATGAATCACAAGCTGAAATGGGGAGTTCAGTTTCCCAAAGGAAGTCAAAATCTACTCCAATGTGGAAAAAGTATAAATGTCCCAGGTTATTGCAATTCGTTTCCTCAAATTCAAAATTTGTTACAAGAATAGGAATTTAAGACTTATGAAAAACCAAAAATGAGATGGAGTCAGTATCCCATCCAACAATTTGGTAGATCAACGGTGATTACTCTTGAAGCTACCCCTGCAGTCCTACCTCCAAGAAAGCTCTCAGAAAAAGGAAGTTCTTCAATGCCAACTGAAGGAAATACCTCTCCAAATTTTGATACAAGAGGTATGTTGTACAAATTTCAGCATCGTCTCTGTGCTTTTCAGAATACAACATATAAGCAATATGGAGATCGAAGGCTACTTAGCAGTGGAAAATGGCCACCATTAGCTACTTACAGTACAACAACATCTAGACAAGAGCCTCCTCAAACTAGAGCTGATTGTAGTTATCTGTTAGAGCACTCTCTTAATAGTGCTACTGATCAAGCAACAGAAACTCGTCAATTAAATTATTTAGTGCATTGGACATCTTACGCTACTCAGCACTTTCAAGAAATTGAAGATAAAGTCAACGATCTTGAAGATAAGGTTGATAAAGTTAATGATGGTGTTGCTCAGTTATCTAAAGAAATGGAAGAGCATTTGCTAGCTTATGAGCAAATAGCTAAAGAGCGTTCTGAGGCTAAAGAAAAGAAGGTTCGGTTGCTACAGCAAAGCCATGATGAAACTATCAAGTTTCATGAAATCTTTACTCTAGAAAATCAGTTAAGACTTCCAGCCCCAGAAAAGGAGACACCAAAGATAGAACCAGCAAAGACAACAGTCCAAGTTGATGCTCGTGATAAAGTTCTGTTAGACAAAATAAAACGTCTAATGGATGAAAAGAAAGGAAAGACACCTGCAAGTCCTTCTGCACCACCTCAAGAAGACGACACCGGTTCAAAAAGAGAACCAGAAAGAGAAACCGAAAGAGAAGCCAACCGATCTGATTGTCAAAGAATCATGATGGCATGTAGACCTACCCGTCCGTGGCAAAGACATCCAGTTCATCCTCCTCCAGCTTTTTCAACATTTCAACAATGGCCGACCGCATCGATTCTAGTTATTGATATTGACTATCTACCACCAAAAGAGGTATTGCATGCCTTAAGATTATGGATAGATCAGTTAAGAGTTGCTATGAATATTCTTGGAATAGATGAAAGAACGATCATCATAGGTGCATTTACAAGAGCTGCCGGTAAAATCTGACACTGGTGGGAAAGTGCTACAACTGAACAACAGGAACAAGTTATATAGATAGGTTTGCATGGAGTATTTGTTACTTTAGTAATAGAGTTCATAGTAGATTTATCCTCAAAGCTAAGGTTTAAAGACAAGTTGCTATTAAGTCAAAGAAAGTTAAGTGATTTAAGATATTTTGAGTAGTTTTGTGCAGAATATGGAAATGAAGTATACAGACTAGCTTTACATAGAGATCAGATGATAAATTATTTATATTTGGGAAGCCTACCAGCTAAATTAGGCCAAATGGTTTTATATAAAGCATTAGAAAAGGATATTGATATTAGATTAACCTATTTCACTGATATAGTGCATATTGTTAGAAAAGAATTACAATTTGCCTGCTATAATGTATCTCTACAAAAGTTGTTACCTACTGTAGAAGTGTGCTATAATCTTGATGGTATAGATTCATTTGGTCCTCCTCCTAGACCTCCTCAGAAAGGAAGAAAGATCAGGCAGAAAAGACCGATGTTCAGAAAAACAAGACACAGATCTCAACCCTGGGCTTGATACCCAACAGGATTCAAGAAAAGGTTCTTTGCAAGAAAAAGAATGTTTCCGAGCAAAAGGAAAGCTGTAACCTATTATGGTTGCAAAAAGCAAGGACATTATGCCTATGAATGTCTAGACAATCCTTCCAAGGTAAAAGGAAAGATAAAATCATTTTTTGAATCTAACCCTAATCTTGAACCAGTAGAAGATCCAGAAGCTTGTTCTGATGAATGTGTTGCAGTAGATATTGAATCAAATTCAAAAGAATCCTCAGATTCTAGTTATACTACCATGTCAGAACCAGAAGCCAAAATCAAAATGATGCAAGGTATTATTGATTTATCAATTTCTGATGAAGAATGACTTTCTAATGTTTCTTTGAATGATGAAGAAAGGTTAGAACCAATCCAAGAAGAAAATTGGGATGATATGGAAAGATGGATCGAGGAAATGGATAACATTTCAGAAATGTCACAACAAGAACATAAATGGGATACAGAAGATGCTGATAGAGAACCAAGTATTACAAGTACTTATGGATGTAAAGAGATATTACCAAAAGCTGACACAGAAGCTGATTCTTCTAGTGAAGATGTACCTGCAAGGATTATTCAAAAGGTACCAAAATTTCTTATTACTCCTTATGAAAAGAAATTTCCAGTTAGAAAAGAAGTCAAAATAGCTAGATTAAAAGAAAAGCAAGTAGATCAAACAACATTATATCAGATAAGGCATTTGCTGTCTATACAAAGTGTTCTACTCATTCCAATTAAAATAGCTGTCGATGGAGATAAGAAATGGCAAAAATATCAAGCGTTCATTGATACTGGTGCTACCCTCATTTTCTGTCATAAAGATGTGTTTGAAAATTGGAAAGAAAATCCTAAACTAGTCAAGTTAGAAACCATGAATGGGATAAGAACTCTATCTTATTTTGCATTTGATATTCCTATAACTCTGAATGATAGGTATGTAGGCACAACAAACTTTGTTCAAGTTTCAGATAATGGTTTTGATAGCTGCTTAGGTGCATATTTTATGGATAGTATAGGCCCCTATACTATTGGACAAGAAATGGTTGTTTGTTCATCTCTAGTACAAGACCCAAGACCAAAGATTATCATTGCTAGAATTCCAGCTGCTTTACATCACAATAAGCATCAACAAATCAAACAGTTTATAAAAGATCCAAGCATCTCTACAATTATTTTGCAAAAGGAAATGGAAAAAATAGCTAGTGAAAAATACAAAAATCTACAACATCTAAAGAAAGCTCAGATAAATCTCAACACTGAGAAAAATCAGTTAGTTCCATGTTTTTATGCTTTACAAGAATGCTGCTGTGATCATCCACTAGAATTTTGGGATAAAGATAGCCCTATTGCTTATATTCCTACAGTTCATAATATTCCCGTACAAAGTAAATCAATATTATTGAATCCTATAGATACAGAAGAAATAGGGAAGCAGATCAAAGAGTTTCTGAAAAAGGGATTGATACAACCCTCTACATCTAACTATTCTTGTTCAAGTTTTATAGTTAGAAATCATGCAGAGATTAAAAGAGGAAAAGCCAGAATGGTCATCCATTATATTCCATTAAATGATGTCACGGTAGACATCAAATTTCCTCTTCCAAACAAAGAAAGTCTTATCCAAAAGGTAGCCGCTAAATCAATTTTTAGTAAGTTTGATTGCAAGTCTGGATATCATTAGATCAAGATTGCTCCAGAAGATCGGCATAAAACAGCTTTCAGTACCCCTCAAGGATTGTTTGAATGGAAAGTCATGCCATTTGGACTCAAGAATGCCCTGTCACAATTTCAAGGAAGAATGGATTCCATTTTTGGTAAATATTATAATTTCATTGCAAATTATATAGATGATTTCCTCATATTTTTAGATTCACTCAAAGAGCATAGAGAACACCTGCTACAGTTTGCTTCCATATGTAAAAAGCATGGTATAGGATTATCTAAAGATCCTAAGAAATTTCAAATAGGAAAAGATGAGATTGAATTTTTAGGAGTGTAGTTGAAAAATGGAAAAATACACATGCAACCACATGTGTTACAAAAAATTAGTCAGTTTCCAGATCAGTTAGAAAGTAAATATTAGTTTTTAAGGTTTCTTGGTTGTGTATATTATGTTTCTAAACATATTGAAAAGTTTAGTGATAAAACTATAGAAGTGCGATGGTGCAAGAATCAATTGTCATTCGTATGGACCAAGAAGGCATCTGCTTAGGTTATCAATTTAAAAAGAGAATGTTAGAAGCTACCTCCTCTAAATCCTATTTTGAAAGGACCCTTTGTCCTAAATACAGATGCGAGTTATGATGCATGGGCTACTGTTCTACTACAAAAGACATCTACTGAAGAAGGAATATGTTCTTACGCCTCAGGAAGTTTTCATAAGAATGAATTGAATTATTGGCTAGCGAAAAAGGAAATTCTCGCAGTAATTAAAGGATTGGAGAAATTTCATATCTATTTAGTTGAAGATCCTTTCATTCTAAGGACTAATTCCTCTAATCTAGCTACTCTATTAAAAAGGAAAATCACTCCTTCGCCTAAGTTACAAAGGTTTGCCTGGTGGCAATTTCTATTGGCCCAATATAAGTTTTCAATTGAATGTATTCCAAGCCCAGTTAATTTCCTACTAGATGCTCTAACTAGGAAATTGAAACCCCAGATAAAAATGTTGCAACCGCTACCAGAAGGAAGCAGTTCTTCACAAAATCCACTGCAAGATGTTGAAGATTGGCTTTCTTGGCCATTAGCCACACTTGAAGATCGAGTCAAATGGTGTTGATTGATAGTCCAATTTTTTCTACAAGAATCTATGCTTAGTTCAACAAAGCAATACCCAACAATAGATCTCTTCATAAATATGGTAGGAAGAATCGACTGTTTAGTAAATAATCTCAGACGGAGTCGATTAGAGCCTAGAATTCTAAATTATCTACAACAACATGAAGTATTGGATAATATCCTCTTAACCAAAAGACCACTCTTTGCGAACGACAACTCCAGGAACTATCTGAATCAGGTTGTTAAAAGTAATTTGTTGGAATCAAAGTTATGCATTGCTTTTCAACGTATCAATTTCTTTGATCAAGGTACTTGGTACGAAAATGAACAACTCCTTCCTGCACAACTTCTCCTGCCAGAAGAAGTGACGTCATCTCCAGCTTCAGTTTTAGCAGAATTATCCAAGCTCATCAAGGAATGTCCATATTGTTCCAAAACACGTGGCAAAATCTGCAGAGTTCATAAAGCTATTCTCAAAGCTATCCATTAAGGATAAGGACTACATCAGCAACCTACGTTAGGAATGTAGATAAGATAGAATATATTCTCTTTCGATCAGGTCGAATATATTCTCTAGGAATATTTGAATATTCCGATTCGAAGCCGATAAGCTCGAATCAATTCTCCTTTGTCATTTTGTAAGCCTCCAAGCTATAAATAAGAGGCACTCCCTCCCCAAAGGGATATGGGCTAGCATGCGCTATATGGCAAGAACAAGCAAGCAGTCAGTCTGAGTCTCTTCTCTCTTCTCTGAAGTTCTTTGTTCTATGTCTCGTATGAGTCTGTAATCATGTGTGATTGTAGTGATGATAAGCTACGAACGATCCTTATGATCATCGGTTTGTGTGTAGTCTTAACGTGTTATATTATTACCCTAATAGTCTGTTTGTATGAACATTTCACTTCGCTCTTATTCCGCCGCTCCATCTAAATATTCCACTATTTGATTCCATGTCCACTATCTGTGTGTAAATTTGTGAGTCCCTTGGTTTCTCTGAAAATGTCTCTTGGTTAGGTGTACCCACAAGAGAACCGGAGATACGAAAAGATAACCTAGCGTGTTAGAAGTGTTTGGCTGGGAATTGTGTCCGTACGCTATACCAGCTCCGTCCGAAGGCACCAGAGAGTGCACGAGAATTGACGTTGAGTTGCGTGTAGCCATATCATGGATTTGCTATGGCCGACCGAGGGTTCCAGTACGTCTAGGCATAATCTCTTCGTTGAATTTGATTCTCCTGCGAAGTTTCACCAGAGTTTGAGGCAAGCTCTACAAATGCTTGCAGTGGCTCATTCAATGTGGCATGTCTTTTTTATAACATTTCAATGTNACGAAGTTTCACCAGAGTCTGAGGCAAGCTCTACAAATGCTTGTAGTGGCTCATTCAATGTGGCATGTCTTTTTTATAACATTTCAATGTGACATGTCTTTTTCTATGTATGTGTATGGATGGTGCATAGCATAGTGAAGCCACATATTAGACCCTAACATACAAGGAAGAAAATTTAAGGCCTCCATTTATTTTTTATAAAAGGGTAAATTTTAGTTTTACTCTTCAACTATGTTGGGGAAATTTTAATACTCCCCTTCTAATGCTAAGTGAATGCATTGTTTATTCATTAAAGTAGGAAAATGTACTCTGGACAAGCTAATTAAATGTCCTTACAAATGCAATGTAATAAGATTGTAATGTAACAAAAGTAAGAAGGATAAATATAAGATCATTGTTAAAAAGAAAATCTTAATATTATAAAGAAATAAGTAAAATAAAATAAATTATCATCCTCATCAATTACCTTTATCCCATATATGATGAGATGGCCATTAAGGTAGACAACTAACCAAAATAAGACAAATAATTAAGAGAATTCCATGGGCAAATACAAAGCCTTGATGAAGTAGAAAAAGAAAATATAAAAATGAAATGAAGTAATAGTAAAGTATTAAAAAAGCCAACAATAAAAAAATTAACAATTAGAAATTTTCTTTTCAATTGTGCTTTGCTTTGTTGCAAAGGTGATTGACCAAAGTACCTAAAACATACTTGATGCAAGTCAAGCATGGAGATAACAAGAAACCTCTTATACAAGATATGCTTGATATATATTGTATAGGAGTGTATGAACTTGATATTATCTTCATGCTAAAACTATAAATAACAAGGTTGCTAGGTTAAAAGTACCCATAATAAAATTTTGGGTAAAACCAATAATTAAATCACCAAAAAAATTATTGATTCTACACATTAATGTGATTCTTCACATTAGTACCATGCCTCAAATTTCATCAACAACATAGCTAGCACTATGCATTAACTTTTATTAATATACATAACAACACAACATTATCAAGATATGTTTATTAGTATTATTATTATTTCCCTTTTTATGTTATAGTATAACCAGTGATATCCTTCATTGACATAACTAATGAAGGGAAATTTTT
>MNCI01000893.1:4429-20931 GCA_015680685.1 Gnetum montanum
CAATACACATTAATAGGTGACACCTTGTGTCGTAAATCATATGAAGGTATTTTGCTAACATGTGTTAGTAGCACTGATGGTCAAACAATTGTAGAACAAATCCATGAAGGACTTTGTGGAGGACACATAGCACCTAAAGCAATGGCAACAAAGATTAGTTGCTTAGGCTATTACTGGCCACACATGGAATAGGATTGCATCTCCAAGGTTAGAACATGTGACATCTACCAAAATCATAGTAATTTGATACATGTGTCACCTAACGAACTGCATACCACACAAATCACATGGCCATTTCAAAAATGGGGTCTAGATTTAATTGGACCAATAACACCGTCATCTTCAGCAGGCCATAGCTTCATAATCACTACAACTGAATATTTCACAAAATGGGTGGAAGCTATTCCTCTTAGGAAGACCACACCAAAACACGTTTGCACCTTTATAATGGAAAATATTATAACTCGTTTTGGTGTTCCAATGACCATCGTTACCAATAATGGGCCATAATTCAGTAGCGCAGATACCAAAATTTTTTGTGAAAGTCTAGGCATTAAACATGCATTTTCATCACCTTACTACCCATAGAGTAATGGTCAAGCGGAGGCTACAAATAAAACTGTCATCATGGTACTCAAACCGATGCTGAATCAGAGCAAGAAAAGATGGCATGAACAATTGGTCTACGCATTATGGGCTTATAGAACGACACATTGAACATCCACAGGTAAAACTCTATATAGTCTTGTATACGGATCTGAAGCTGTTTTACCTTTAGAATTGCAGGTTCCCTCATTGCGGATAACTCTCTCCAGTCTCCTTGATGAAAGTCAAAATAATGAATTACGCATTGCTGACCTCGACATAGTGGAGGAGGAATGTATACGAACTCTTGATCAAATTGAATGGTACCAAAAATAGCAGAGACAAAGGCACAAGCACGATCTTCATAAATGCCCAATTAAAGAAGGAGATCTAGTCCTTAAGGCCGCCTGAGAACATCCAAGAAAATTCTCAGCCAACTGGGAAGGGCCTTATTTAGTCACCAAGGCATACAACAATGGAGCATTCAAACTTGCTGACATGGATGGAAACGAGTTCGCCAATCCTACAAACCACTTGTACCTGAAGAGGTACTACATCTGACAAACTTGAGCTATGTAATAGTCTTGGATCATGACTTAAAACTGATACCACAGAACAGTCCTGGATCATGACTTAAAACTGATACCACAGAACAGTCCTGGATCATGACTTAAAACTGATACCACAGAAAAATCCTGGATCATGACTTAAAACTAATACCACAGAATAGTCCTGGTATCATGACTTAAAACTAATATCACAGAGACATGTCCGGTATGACACTAAACTGCTACATCCATCCGCCATGACATGAAACTAGCATCCAGAGTCCACTAAGACTATAAACTAGTTTGCCTCTTCATAGTCCGCTATGACTATAAACTAGCAATGCGCCATCTTCCACGATGCCAAATTGGCACCATCCAAGGGGTTATGACGTGAAACTAATCCACAATAGTCCACTAAGACTATAAACTGGTGACATCATCGACGACCAGGAAAAATTTGAAAAGATCTGTTGTTGCAGTTGGCTATGCCTGTTCCACAAAGACTTGTTGCATGATTCATCTCATGGGGCCTAATAAAACTGATGTTGTTCATGATTTTGTCTGCTTTGAAATTTGCACATGGTGACTCCATCTCCTTGTTTAAAGTGTTTAGCTGACTATTTCATCTGTGGTTTTCTTGTCTTCTTGGAGTTGTGTCTGTAGGATGACACTTCTAAGGCTTTCATGCATAGATGCACTTCATCATGACGACAAGGTATCACGTTTTTCCTAACGCATGCGACTAGGTTAATCAATCCGTTCATAAGTACATTCCCAAATCCCGATGCATCCCCTATTTCCCCATCATGCTCCCCTTAGCCTATTCAATTACCCCCCCCCCCCATCTGATACATTCTACTTACCTCAAAACTCTTGATACACTGTTGCACACTGTAACTCTCTAAGCAGTTGCAACGCAAAACATGATACACAATACATGATGCAAAATGCAAGTGCTCAAACATGAGCACAACACAAAAAGCAAGCTCTTTCAAATAGACCGAGAAAAGAAAAAAAAAAGAAAAAAAAAGATCAAAGAGCAAAATGCACGAAAAAGGTCTTCAAGACCCCATTGACATCATAAACAAAAGATTATTGGCCATTCTCATACAAGCCCCAAGTGAGAAGGCAGTTATCTTATAGTTACACTTGTGTCTCAAAGAGACCATGTTGCACATCATTGCGTAGCTTTGGCTGTTTACAACAGGCCCTGCAAATACTCTATAAGAGTCCCGTTTCTCCAAAGAACGCAACACCTATGTCTTGATTTCGAGTCTAATGAAAACCTGGTCGTTGACAAGGACCAATGACATGACTTGTGCATAAAAAAGCATTCCTCTCCCACAGATCCCAACAACAATCATAGCCCTTAACCTCCTAGCTTCCCTAGTTACAACTGATTCGCTTGCATCTTGAACCACATTCCCTCAATCCCATGTACTTTTGAAAACGGTGCGATAATATCTAGCCAAAGGCTAATGGTTAATGTTTGATGCTTTGTTGCTCATGGTGTTTTGCACTTCTTTGTCGACACCTCTCAGGTGAATTCCTCCAGACGTCAACAAAGAGGGGCCAATGAAACACCACTAATTTTAGCTTAGCACTTTGAATGGAAATTTCTCTCTCCAGATTTCTCCGCAATTCAAGGATGGAAGCCCAATTGTAGAGGGCAGTAACTGACACCACAAAAAGACATATTGACGAACAAGTTGTAGGGCTTCAGTGCAAGAGCAAGAAGGGGCAGTGGGTGGATGTGCAACTACTGAAGCACTCAATCGTGCTTAACATGGGAGATCAGTTGGAGACCATCTTCAATGGTCGCCTCCATAGCACCTGGCATCGCATCTACGCCATCCCCAACTCCACCCGCATGTTTGTTGCCCCTTATTATAATCCCAATCTATAGATGTTGATCCAACATGCTCCTTCTCTCCTTGTTCATGATGTTGATGATGCTCAGGCTTACCCTCCCTACGTTTTCGGCGATTACATGAACGTCTACGCCAAGCAGAAGTTTCTGGCCAAGTTTGTGCAACCTGCCGCGTCGCTCACTACTCCCGCACGTTGCTATTTCTGTGCTGCCACTCCTACACTGCCAGCCACGTCGTTGTCTCCTACACCTACCATGTTGCTGTCTCCTATGCTGCTCATCGTGGCCACACATTTTCAGTCATCGGCATTGTCCAAGCTCAAACTCCAGCACCAGGCCAACTATTCAAATTTTGAGTGGGCACAGTTGGCATAGTGGCGTCTATAGTCATCAATTCCCAATTGCATAGGATCCGTGCTTGGAATGATTTAGTTGAAGGTGTACTGCATCTTCAAAAAAATCAGTAGTAGAGATAATCCTAGAGGCCAAGCAGCAGCAGCAGGCTGGCAGCCATGATTTGGAATATTCAGGTACAAAAGTTCAAATGGCGGAGATTCCATGTGCACCAACAATAATTCTCAAACCAAATCAAGTAATTGCAGATGCTGGGAAGGAATCCAAATAGCCACCACTACCAATGTAACCCTTTTGCCGATGCATAGACTATTCCTTTGGAATGCAAATTAACTTTCGTTCATGTTAAAAGCAACGAAAGATATTGAAACTTTACAGAGTTACAAAAAAGTTGATTAAGCATTTAAGGGCATGCAGAATTGATTAAGGGTCTGAAAAGTAATATATATATATATAATATTTTCCAAGCGGGCCAGGGCTGGAGCCAATCCTCCTAAGTTTTCTTAAATTTTTATCACTCAAGGGCTTGTTTTTTCTAATTTATTTGTATTTTTATGGGCTGAAATGACCCACAAGTTGTAAAATACATTGAACTTGGTCAAAGTATGCAATTGCCAACACACATCCAACTCGTGTACTACTATCCAACATAGATACATTGAACCTAGTCAAAGCAAACCCTAGCCAAAACCCTAGCCCAATCCTATAAATACCCCATCAATTCACACAAATTGGGAGGAGGCAAGAGAAGCAAAGCAAAAGTAGCAAGAGAGAAGGGAGAGGAAGAGGCAAAGATTGGAGAGATTGGAAATTCTGAAGGAGGACAGAACTTGCAATCCTTGGGCGCTCGGCACATCNGCTTATGCTTTACAAATATAACTTTTTTTATGCTTTATTCATAATTCTGTACGCTTTATTTACATTTCATATCGTTGTCTACATTCCGTTTACATCCTGTTTATGATAACCCCAGCGCTAGCTGTAGCTTACGCTCGGGGAAGTCCTTGGTTGATTTGCATGCAAACCATCCAAGGCACTCTACCTTCGTTCCCTTTTCTAGCTTGCCCTCAAGTGAAGACAGGGTCAGCTGTGCCTTCCCAACGATCTCTCGGTGTCTGTTTCCCTTCCAGCCTTACACCGACGATTTAGGTCAGTACAATAGTAATTGTAGAAAACCTAACATTAATAAATGATAAATAATTACACATGGTTGGGCTGAACATTTTAACATTTTTTGATTATAAGAAAAGCTTTCCTAGTTTCAAAGAGCTTGGGTTTTACCATCACATTTTTATCATTACTTTAAATAACCATTCTAGCTCTAGTATTGCTTCTATTGCCATCCAACATTTAAAGATCTTGGTCATTGTTGAAAATAAAAAGCCTTTCCATTATATTTTATGAATACTTAATTATAAGATAGTATAGCAAATACCATAATCAATAACCCCTAGTCTAATATGAGCTCATTTTTGTTAGACCATGTTTAGGCTACAACACCAAGTCCTAAGAAACTTTGGCCTAATTTTCTCCAATATTTTGAATAGAGAAAAGTAAACAAGAGATGGCATTATTATGATTTCTATCCTATTTTCTACCATAAAGACTATATGGACACTTAGACCCTTGAGTTTCTTATGAATGTTGTTTATCAACTTTTGTATCAATTTCTTGTTGATAGAATAGCGCCACAAATGGACAAGTCATGGCAAAGGATATTAAGGTCAAGTATAAAGGGAAAATTTTCTTCCATGATCATTACACAAAAATAATTATAGGAAGATTTGAGGGAAGGCCAAGAAAGTTGCCAAAAATCATAGCCCCTTATTTGGAAGCTTTGTAAATTGGTGGGTAGATCCAAAATAGTCTATTGCAACATGAATATATGGCAGAGCAGGTTTTTCCTCTACAGATTGGCTTTTCGTATTTTGGGAACACTCCTCATATAATGAATATAGGGGAAAATTTTGAGAATGTAGTCTTTCTTAAAGCTAAACACATGTTTTACAATTCTAACAAGTATTTTAGAAAGGCCCATGAAGATCAGGAAAATGACGTTGTATATTCTTTGATTAGTTATGCATTGGTAAATTTATCTAAGAAGTAGGTAGAAGGTGAACCTAGAAGAAATTTCTATATAATTATGCCTAAGGAGCAATGTAGGGAAATAGATATTTTGACCAATAGGTGGTATGTTAAATAAAATCATATATTGGCCAACTGGTTTAATCAAGTTCAGTTGGACAAGATGAAAGAAAACTATTTTTTATGGCAAATTGATAGACCTGATGAAGCCTTGGGCTTGAAAGTTTTTACTTGGTTAACTAAAGTTCAAGATCAAAGAAAGAGGTAGTTAGAAATTATTTTTGGTAAGAAAATGTTGTTGACAGAATAAGCAAAGCTATCATCAAAAATTGCGAAGACTTATACTAGTTCTTCATCATCTAAGGCCCTAAATCTTTTAAAGTTTCCTTGAAGGTACATTATCAAAAGAGGGTAAACATCTATAAAAGTTAAAACTACTAAATGGAAATGGATCCTTGAGCAACAACATCCAGAAAGTCCATATGTCCAAGAATCAATTATCTTTTAATACAAATTGGTGGATCTAGCAATAAGTAGAATAAAGATTACCATGTTCCATCATGAAGTGATAGAGAATTTGTCTATAGTTATTGTTGATTGCTCAAGGACTGTCAATGAGACTATTAGGAAACATCAAACAAGAAATTGAGAGGCTAAAGAATCTACATCATTTCATATAATTAGATTTTGAAATTTTGAAGAGAAAGTATGAGGATCAAATCAAGATAGCTCAAATTAAGAAGGCCATTATAGAAGCTTTGAAAATGGAGATAGTAGAGTTGCACAAAGAATTAGAAAAGCAAGATCAAAGATTTTTGATAGAAGGTTTGAAATAGAAAGCTAGCTTCAAATTTGTTATAATTTTATTAATGGCCATGAAATAGAAAGCAGAGGTAGTCCTAGTTGGTATTAATGAAATGAGAGATAGGAAAGAAGCTTTTGAACAAGTTGTTGTAACTACTAATGATTTCATAAGTTGGGCCATTGTAAAAAGAGAGTAACTACTTGAGATGGAGATGGAGTTCCTAGATGATATAATGAGTGGTGGCATCTACAAAGTTGAATGGATTAGAAGGGTCAACATAGATCTTATTGTTATTTTAGAAAATATGCAGGAATGTGAGAAGAACATAACTAAAGCTATTAATGCTATAGCAATATGTAATGATAAATATTTAGAAGAAAAACTATCAAAGGCTTTATCCACTACTCATGTAAAAGGAGTGGCCAAGGCATTGTCATTAGTGTACAAGTAAAGTTATTTTAAAAGCTTGGTCTTACAAGAAGATAATCATATCAAGGAATTCATAGAAAAAACCCCAACAGTTACAAAAATTTAAATGTATTTGGCCCTTTTAGACTTTCTTAAAGATGTTGTTAAAAATAAAGTGGCCAACATTTCATCATAATGATTATATTGTAACCTCTTTTTAGTTATAATTGATTCTTTCATATTTTAGTTGTAAAAGGCATGGTCCTTTTGGTAATAACAGGGGGAAAATCATCTAAAAAGAGTTAAATAGTGTATTTTTTATAATGACATTTTGAAGTAAATATTTGATTTAGCTTTTACCTCTAATTTTCAAGTTATCTTAATTTTTCCTTCCTATCATTGTGGTTTAGCTAGCAATAAAAAATAACATACATTACAGTCATTTCTTGGAATTGTTTGAATTGCTTAAAATAGCTAAGAGTTCAAAATTTTTTACATTAGGTGATTCACAAAAATAGCTTCATATTTTCAAAATTTTTTATCCTATTATTGACAACTCATTTTTAATATTTGAGGTTTATGTGATTTTGCTATGTTATGTTTGAAATCCATTGAATCATGCTCTATTTCCAATTTTCTTATGGAATTGTTCTCTAGGGAAGATTAGTAGTTGCTTTGTAGAATTACACTCAAATGTTAAGTGAAAGAATGATTACTAAAGCACCTACTAACCAAAGCTGTGTAGGCTATCCAACCTTGATAAAATTAAGAAATCATTTGACTCATAAAATAGAGTTTTAAAAGTTGAATCTTTATGAAAAATTGTTATTAGTTTTTAAAACTTTGAGACGACACAAAATTTACATTAAGCATAAATTTGAAAATACCTTGCTCATACAAGCATTAAGTTTGATTTGAAGGTATCAAAGCCTTAGTGTTACCAAAAACCAGCAAGCACTAAAATTCAAATTTAAAAGAATCTCCTATCTAAGAAATTTTAGTTGCTTGTCTAAGGACCATGAAGTTAGTAGTAAGAAGGAAGTCCTAAGTGGTCACCAATAGTTCTTTTTGGTGCTAAAGGAAGGGCATAATTAATCTTCTATTCTATTCATAAATAAACATCTTGAGAAATCTAGAAAATTTGAAAATCCTAAGGAACATTCAGGTTAGAAGAATGAGCCTTCATTGAAGAAGAGAAAGAAAAGGTTTGTGAAGTAGGTACAAGTAGTAGAGTTAAAGCCAACAGGAATAGAACGTCACCCCTTTTATTTGGTTTACTAGTCTTTAAAAATAGAAGGAAAAAACATAAAATAAATCCCAATATGAAAAATTCACAACCAGTAAATCCTTGGCAAGTAGCCATATCTTTCAGATTTCCTAACTACTATGTTATCCCTAAAGAAAGTTACAAATATTTTCTTGAGACTTATATCCTTGGAATAACTTACTTGGTACAAGAGTACATCCATTTATTTTAGTCAGCTTTAGCACATGAAAATATCTAACACTAAGATTAAGATTGTAAGCTATTTGTAGCCAATCTAAAAGACATGGCTCAAATTTGGTATTCCAACTTACAAAATAATAGCATTACAAGTTGGAATGATATGAATAATTTATTCATACCTTAGTGTGGCAATTAGATTGACCAATAGCAATTGCACTATGGGTTAGTTCAAAGAAAATAAAACATGAGGGAATCAGGTAGAGAATTCAATGTTAAATTTCAAAGAATTTGTGGCCTATTTCAACAATAGTATGGACCACTAGATGAGATTCTTAAAGAGACATATTTGAGTGTCATTAGTCCAAACATTTTGATATGGCTAAGAAGAGCTCCTAATTTGAATATTTTAAATGATTTATTTATTGAAGCCATTCAATTGGGGAAATAATTAAATCTAACCAATAGTTAAATAATCCAACCTTTAAATAATAAACAAAAAATTGTAGTTCCCTTGCATAATATAACATAGCTCAAGATACTTCATTCAACTAATAAAGAATTAGGTATAGATCCATCAAATCAAGAAGAAAATGAAGAAAAAGGAAAGTTGCTTAATGATTTGTCAAATAAAGTCATAAAATTAGAAAATCCTTTAGCTAAATTGAAGATTAAAGAAGAGAAAAATCACAAAAAACATAGACATCATGAGGTTAAAATAGTAAATCTTGATGATGATGAATCTTTATCTACTTCAAACTTTTTGGATATTGAGTTTGATAATGAATACTCAGATGTACATTATATTCATAAATCTTCTAAGAGTCAAAGTTCTCATCAATAAATTTAGAAGATGATTTCTTGTTTAATAAATAATGTAATAATAATGAATGATATAATTTAAGGTCCAAGGAGAAAGAAAAAATAACTTCTTCTAGACCACAAAATAGCATTCATGATCCTAATACTAAGAAAAAGGCTATTGAATCAAAAGATAAAGAAAAGAAAAATCAACAAGACAATAAAGAGGGTGAAAACTCTTAAGGAAGTTCATTGAATACCTAATGATATAGAACAAAGAAATTTTATAATGAAAAGGAAGATGACTTAATAGAGGATCTAAAATTTATCAAAGCTAATATAAGTATATTTTAGTTGATGCAAATGGATGGTCAACAAAAGAAAATCTTGGAAATTTTTAAAAGAAAGAAGGAAGTAGGAGAATTTGAGGTAAATGTTGTTTGTAATGAGGAGAAGGATAAGTCAAAACACTCATGTATTCTTGATAAAGAAGCCCCTTCTTTTCTTATAACAATAAAACTAAATGAAAGGTATTTGTATAATTTTTTGACTGATTTTAGAGCTGCTCCAACTCTTATGTCGTTATCGATCTACAAACAATTAGGTCTCATCTTAGAATAGTTAAACAAAAAGATTGTTCAAGTAGACAAAAGTAGGATCAAAATTATAGGATAGTTGAAAAATGTTTTATTTCAAATAGCTTCACAATCCTATATTAAAAGTAGAGTAATAGTCCAAATAGTAGACATTCCAGATTCATAAAATCATATTTTGAGTTTAAATTGGAGCAAAAAATTTTCAGGATACATAGCAACTGATTACACACACATGTGATTATTGTGGAATGGAGAACCAAACTAGATTTATATATATAGTGAATCCTTTATTCTAAAAAAAATGTTACATTTTATGGCAAGAACAAGGTAATTGAAACTAAAGGTATCTCATTTGGAGTTTGTTCTATAAGAGAAATTCTTGTCTTTAAGAAAGCAAAATGAGTAGAAGACAAAGAATGGAAATTATACTTTGATGGATCATGTAAATTTAAAGGAGCTAGAGTTGGCATCATTTTGATTGATGAAAATTCTTAGAGAATTTTTAGGGCCATTCATTTATTATTTTCTTGCACTAGTAATAGGACAAAATATGAAATAACTTTCGAAGAAGGCGTAAAAAAAATAACTATCAAAGGTGATTCCACACTTATTTGTGAATAGATTAAGGGAAATTATGCATTGAAAAGTTCATTTTTAAGTCCTTATAAGTAATTTTCATTTACTCTCATAAAAAATTTTAAGGAATGTAAGGTTATTCATATTCCAAGAAATGAGAATCAAATAGCTTTTGAATTGGGCATGGTAGCATCTACTCTAGATCCTTTAAAAGTTGTTAGATATAAAAGAGTTGTTATAGAAGTTGAGTATCAACCATCCATCCTTGATAATATAGAAAATTTTCAAGTTTTTGAAGATGATTAGCAAATCCTTAAATTCTTGAAAAATAGGAATGAATTTAAAGACAAACTTCTATTAGAAGATGAAGCCTCAACTTAATTAAGTCTAATTTCTTTCCAATGGAAATCCATAGTTATGAATAGGCATTCCATGAAAAATTGATTAAAGGATTAGATGTTAAAAATTATAAAGATTATATTTATGAAGCAATAAATTTAGAATTGAAGGATAATCCAAAGATATTAAATATAACCAAGAGAAATGACCTTGTTTTTAAACAAAAGCTACTATCATTACTCAAGAAAAATCTAGATAATTTTGCTTGGTCATAAAATGATCTCAAAACCTTTAATATTTATATAATTACTCCTAAAATTATTTTGATATAGGACTATAAAGTGATATGACAAAACAAAGGAAATTTAACCTTGTGTTCGAACCTGTTATGTAAGCTAAAATCAAGAAACTATTACAAGATGAAATTTTTTTTCCCATTTGATATTCTATTTGGATAATAACTCATGTTACTATAAGAAAAAAAAATGGAGATATCATATTGTGTATTTATTTTAGAAATATAAATGAGGCATCAAAAAAAGACAAGTACCCACTTCCAAGGATCGATGAAATGCTAATCAAAGTTTCTAGATGTCAAGCCTATTCATTTTTAGATGGATTTTTGGGATATAATTAGATCATGATTCATAAAGACTATAGATACAAAATAGCCTTCACCCTAAAGTGGGGAGATTTTGCATACAAATGAATGCCTTTTGCTCTTTTCAATGTTGGGGCAACCTCTTAGCGAGTAATGGATACTGCATTCAGAGGGCTTATTGGAAAATTTGTGGCTGTTTATCTTGATGACATTACTATCTATTCATAAAAAAAATATCATATAAGACACCTTTAAGATATCTTTGATAGTGCCAGAAATTTGGTATATCTTTAAACTCAAAGAAAATTATTTTAGGGTAAATTCTAGAAGTCTTCTTAGCCATGTCATATGTCAAAGAGGTATAGCCATTGATAATTTAAGAATGGAATCAATTCAAGGTATTTAACATCTCACAAATAAGGAATCTCTTTAATTTATTTTTAGAAAGATAAATTTTTTAAAAAAAGTTCATTCCTGGTTTCATAGAAATTACTAAGTTGTTAACAGTAATGCCTTTTGATCTTGTCAATGCTATGGAAACCTTTTAGCAAGCAATGGATACTACATTTAGAGGGTTTATTGGAAAATTTATGGTTGTTTATCTTGATGACATTACTGTCTATTCATTAATAAAAAGGATCATATAAGCCACCTTCAAGATATGTTTGATAGGTGCCAAAATTTTGGTATATCTTTAAAACCAAAGAAAAGCATTTTTAGGGTAAAATCTAGAACTCTCCTTAGAAATGTCATATGTCAAAGAGGTATAGCCATTGATAATTGAATAATGGAAGTAATTTATGGTATTAAACATGAATAAATAATCTCTTTTATCTTTCTTTGGAAAGATAAATTTTGTTAAAAAGTTCACTCTTGGTTTCACAGAAATTGCTAAGCTGTTAACAACCATGCTAAAAAAGGATTGTNATAATATGTAGTGATTAAGATGCTAATTCATTTTAAGTATTACTTAGTATAAGCATTGGTACATATCATGATAGTAGAGCTAGTTGTAAGATAGTTCTTAGCTTATAATGAATTGGGCTTTAAAAATGGAAATTGGATTGCAAAAATCTAGAAATTCAAATTCTCACTTGATTCTTTTAAAATAGTGAAAGGAATGGGTTTAGCTAAGCTAATGGCTAGAGATCCTAAATCATTCATATGAAGTTCTACTAAAGAAAACTAGTTTGATGATATTCTTAATTTCCTTTTGTATAGAAAGTTTCTAAGAAATTTAAACAAAAGTCAGAGAAGGCCTTTTATTAATAAGGCTAAGAAATTTTTTATTAAAGATGGAATTTTATTCAAAAAGAACTTCATGGAAGTACTTCTATAATGTATTAGAAATGAGAAGATTGAATTTATATTAGACTAGTTTCATAATCATTCTAGTTTATTTTATGAATTCCAAAAATCCACAATGCAGCATATTCTAAGATATGGATTATATTGGATAAAGATGTATCAAGATATTAATAATAAAAAACAAAAGTGTTTTAAATTCCAAGTTCATGACCCTAAATTAAGGAATGTAAACACTCCTTTAAAGCTAGTAGTTGTTGATAAACCTTTTTCAACAATGGAGGTTGGACTTCATTGAGATTATTATACCTTCAAGAGTAGGACATAAATTCATCCTTATCACTACTGATTATTTTGCTAAATGATCAGAAGTAAAAGATAGAATAAGAAGTTTTGCTTATGATGTAATTAGTTTTTTTGGAAAAAACATAATTGAATCAATTAGAAATTAGATAAGTTTTGGTTTTAGATAATGGACCTGCTTTTTAGTCTAAAGAATTTGTTAAATGAGCATTAGAAAAGTCAATTCTTCTATTTTCCTCTTCAAATTATTACCCATAGGGAAATGGCCTTGCAGAATCCACCAATAAGAAACTTATTTCTTACATTAAAAAGTCAATGGAAGGGAGTTTAAGAAATTGGAATTTTCATTTACCATTAGCTTTATCGATTGATTGTATAAGAGACAAGAAGTCCATAGGTACTTCACCTTTTAAATTGATCTATAGAATAGCTGCTTGGATAACCAATAAGATTATAGTTTTTTCATCAAACTTTATTCAGAAATAGAGTGCTAAGTTTGATAAAGATTGAATTCTCATGATCTTATTATGAAGGAGAGAAGCTAAGATAGAAAAAGCTAGAGATATGTTTTAAACACATGCCTTTCAAATCAAAAGATGCTTCAACTGAAGGTCTGTCAAAAGAGCAATTAGAGAAGGTGATTTAGTCTTGTTATGGAATTTAAAAAATAAAGGATATTACAACAAATTTTCAACAAAGTGATCAAGCCCATTTATTATTAAACAAGAAATGTCTAATGATACCTATAAAATCTCTACATTATAGGGAATAGAACTCAAACTTCCATTGAATTCCATTCATCTCAAGAATTACTTTGAGCAACCACTCGAAGAGTGTCATGATTAGGTAATAGACATGATATCTAATTGTAAATATTGTATATAACTCTAAATAATATTGCATGTTCTAAGAAGAGATGGGAGATGATTAGCCACATAAAATTTTAATAATTTAATTCTATCTATAAAAGTCATAGATAACTCATGAAAGTTCAAAGAAGAATGTCTTAGTTGAATAGTTTTTTAGTTAGGAGAAAATCATTATCTAGGAAGACAAAGAGTTTGAATATGAGGCCTTTTATACCATTTCTAATTGGTGGCTGCATGTTGCATGTGCACAAGGTATATCATAATATTATGGGGCTAGACACATCACCAAATGATCCTTATGTGCAAGAATTATTCTTTCTATCTAAGGGTGAAAGTATTCTTGGTTCTAAATGGAATGGATATGTGAAGTGTCAAAGTACTTTTCTAATGGAAAGCTAACCTCCATAACAGAATACATCTCTTTCAAATAATCAAGACTTCAACTTTGTGGATATTGAAGGAAATTCACCAAATAACTCTCACAAAATGTTTGGGACTAGTTCCAAATGACTCAAGACCAAAGGAGGACATATTTCTCCACCATCCTTCATAGAAATAGATGAAGAGTCAAGGGAAAATTAGGCACCTAATGGCAAGCCACCAAAAGAACAAGAAGATCAAAAGAATTTACCTGAGGTAGAAAATCAAGATCCCAAGGTCTATATAGAATTTTAGTTTGAAAATGATCCAAGTAGGAAGATACTAAAGAAGAAAGTAATTACTGTTTACTACACCTTACAGATTTGCTAGTTTTTCTCCTCTTATTCCTTTCATTAAATGTGTCTTTATATATTTATAGAATTTGTGTATTTACATTTGCATTTAGGAGATGTGGATTTTTGGAACTTCAGACCTTAAGTTAAAAGTGATTTTTCCCACAAAAAAGAGTTAATCTTTCAGTAACTAATCTAGCCCTACATATACCACCACCCCCACCTTGGTAGAAATGGATTTCTATCTTTTGGAAATTATAGAATATATTAGCTCAGACTAGGAACAAAAAGCTAACTTGTTTTATGTAAATTATTTGAAAATATTTATTTTTTAGAAATGTTCTTACATTATTAAAAATATGGGGGCATGAAATGTTGAAGACATTTTGGCCATTAATGGAATAGTCATTGGATTTGACAAAATTAATGTTTAATGTAAAAATGAAATCAAGTCGTAACATGTAATTTTATGGGCTAGTTAAGTTTTACATGAAAAACAAGATAGAAGAAAAGAAGCTAAATGTTGTTTATAAAATTTGAGCTAAGAGTGTTCTAGGTTCAAGTTTTAGTAAAATCTTTAATGGCGAGTTTATAACAATAGAATTGATATAGTTCTACTTCATAAGAAAGGTTGCAGGTTCAAGTTTCAATGGGATAAAAAATTTTAGGCCAAAATAATCTAGGGAAAGAAATGCTTGGCCAAGATTAAATTAGAAGTTGAATGGACATATTGGCCAAATGGAAGAACAAAATATAAATTATACTTTACCTTTTTCATGGGGTAGGAACAGTCAATTCTATTCTAATATGAATCATCAAAAATTAATTATCTCATACTCTATAATGGCTTTAAAATCTCATGTTCAAATTAGATAATTTTATATAGTTGACTTATGGAATTATAGTTTTATTTGATGATTCAAAATTCTATAGGCAATGATGTCATATGTCAAGGTTGGTTTTTCTTAATTAAAAAATTGAAGAAAAAGGCATATTTGAATTTAGTAATGGATATAAGGTTTATGAAAAATGAAAAGGGCTAAGTGGATATTTGGCCAATGCAATAGTCTAATTATAGAAAATTGCTAATTTGGCTAGAACATATTTTTTCCATTACAACTATACAGGAACCCAAATTAGAGAACTATTTTTTCCCCACTTCAAAATTGACCAAGATTCATTTTTCCCATTTTAGCTCTTATAAAAGCCAAACTAGAGAAAAGTGCAACTGTTCCATTTCATAACTTGGCGAAAACCTATTTTCCCCGTTTTGGCCATAGAGGAAACCAAACTAGAGAAAACTATCTTTCCCTACTCTGAAATTGACCAAGATCCATTTTCCTCATTTCAATCCTTGAAAAAGTCAAACTAGAGACAAGCATACCTAGTCCATTTCATAACTTGGTGAGTTTCTATCTTTTCCATTTTGGCCATAGATGAACTCAAACTAAAGAAAACCATTTTTTCCCTACTTCCAAATTAACAAGATCCATTTTCCACATTTTGGTCCTTTAAAAAGTCAAATTGAAGAAAGTGTGCCTCGCCCATTTCATAACTTGGTTAGAACTTACTTTTTTCAATTTGGCCATGTGAGAACTTGAACTTGAGAAAATCATGCTTGCTCAATTTTACAAATTAGCTAAGGTCCATTTTCCCCATTTTGTTACAAGACCTAAAAAGAAGAAAATACCTTTCATGTCTAGTTTAGGACAAATTCACCCCCAACTTAAGCCTAAATATGACCTAAAATATCGATCAAAATAAAAGAAATGGTCATTATACCATTTTAAAAAGAAGCCTAACCAATCCTCTTCATCACATTAAACAATAAAGGAATGATTATTCAATAGAGATATGCTAGATTTTAAAATTAAACAACCTCATCAAAGGAATTAAGATCAAAGTATAATGACACAAAGATTCAAATGAACAAATGTAAAGGTCATTTGAGAAAAATTTCATTTTGAATCATTCTTAAAGACTTATGAGCCTTAGTAGTAACTTCCACTGCACAAATAGCTTCTGACAGAGCTTCTAGCAAACTTGATAGGAATTGCACAGTGGCAAGAACAGGAGTAGAGCTTTAAATGCATTCACAATCCAAGCATTTAACAAGGTCAGACATTCATCATGTCAAAGAAATACATCAAAATCAAAGAAGAAACTAACCTATTGTTCCAAGATGTACCTATTCAAACACTCACAGAATATTTGTAGAAATTTGATTTGTCTATTTTTCAAGTACAAAGATGGGTCAAATAAAATTAATATTTGAAGCACTAGAATGTAGAAGAAGAGGA
>MNCI01000897.1:0-12137 GCA_015680685.1 Gnetum montanum
TGTCGAATGGTTCTAATGGTTGAATCCATTGTTGAGGTTTCTTCATTCAAGTAGTCATTCCACCATCTTGTTGGTAGCATTCACAAGAGTGGACATATTGATGAGCATTCCTAAAGATTTTTGGCCAATAGTATCTTGCAATTAGGATTTTAATGGCCGTGCATCTCCCAGCATAGTGGCCACCACAAGGACCTTCATGATCATCCTGGAGAACATGTAGTTAATCAGCATCAGGGACACATCATCGAACCAGGCCATCAACACACACCTTGTAGAGATGTCCATTGATCTTCATGAAGCATTTTACTTGGTGAAGAAACTATTATTTCTTTTGATGGTACAATTCTTGTGGCATCTCTTAAGTAAGAAGATAGTTGAGAATGCCTTCATACCATTTAGGTTCATTGGATAGTTGTTTAGTTATGGCCCTAGCAAAGAGGAGTTCATTAGAAAATAGATTAGCTAGTGGGCTTTCATCCTTTTTGTTATCCCATCGCAACCAAGACAAGTGGTCAATGACCAGGATTCTCAGTACCCTTTCAATCTATCTTTGTAAAATCAAATTCCTGTAAGATCACCAACCACCATATGATATAGGGGCTTATAGTTGGCTTGTTCTTCAAGAAGTAGATGGCACTGTGGTCTATGTGCACAAACACTTTGTATCCAATCACATAGTACCTGAACTTTCTAGAGCAAACACCACTACCATCAATTCTTTTTCTATGGTGGTGTAGTTCAGTTGTGCACCCAAAATGCTTTAACTTGCGTAGTGGATGTAGTATGGATGTTTCTTATTGTCCATTTGTGTAAGCATAGGTCCCAAGGTGTAATTTGATGCATCTGTCATGACATGAAATGAGTTGGACTAGCTAAGTGCTTGTAGAATTAAAGTTTCTACAAGTTTCTTCTTTAGTTGCTAGAATGCTTTTTTACAATCCATGGTCCAAACAAATGGAGTATCCTTCTTTGTTAGCTCAACCAATAGTTTTGCAATCTTAGAGAAATTCTCCATGAATCACCAGTAGTAGCTAATATGTCCAAGGAATGATTGAACATCTTTGATAGTTTCTGGTTGGTGAGTTATTCCTTGGATGACCCTTATTTTTTTGGGGTCAACCTCAATTTCTGCTTGTGATATTTTTTGCCCTGAAATAATGCCCTCTTGGACCATCAAATGGCTCTTTTGCCAATTGAGCTATAAGTTTATTTCAACACATTGTTTTAACACTTGGTTAAGGCAATCCAAAGCTTACTCAAATATAGCTCCATAAGTGGAGAAATCATCCATGAAGACTTCCAAACCACTACCAATCTACTGTTGAAAATGTGAAGGACCAGGCATTGAAAAGTAGTGGGGGCATTGCACTGACCAAAAGGCATCTTGCGATATGCAAAAGTTATTTAGGGACTTGTGAATGTTGTTTTGGCTTGGTTCTTTGATGTGATATGGATTTGGTTATAGCCACTATAACCATCTAGAAAACTATAGTAGCAATGCCTAGATATTGTGTCTAACACCTAATCAATGAATGATAATGGAAAATGATCCTTGAATGTTGCAATATTTAGTAGTTAAAAATTGATGTAGACCTGCCACTTGCCACCTTTATTTGGCATAATTATGAGTGGACTAACCCACTCACTATCCACGATGGGACAAATTAACCCCACCTTGAGGAGTTGTTTGAATTCCTCTTTGATGATCTACTTTAGTTTGGGGTTCATCACCTTTGTGGTTTCCTCTTTGGCTTCATTGTTGAGTCAATGTAGATATGATGTTGGCATATCCAAGGATCAATTCCTGTGAGTTTAGGATATGACCAGGCAAAGGCCATTAACCATTTTCAATCACTTTTAATAGCATCTACTTCTATTTTGGAGCAATATTGGCATTGATTATTACTAGCTTTTCATTTTTTAAGAACACATATTCCATGCCAGTTGGTAGAGTTTTTAATTCAATGGGCTCTTGTTTGAAATTTTTAGGAATTTCCAACCCCTTCCTAGTAAGTATCATCATTTGCATCATCAGATAGTTGGTGATGAACTTGCTCTAATTCATTCATGCCTATGACATATGCACATGTCAGGCTCTTAGTTGGTTTCATGCAAAGTGTGCTATTTTCAGGATTGGTGGTTAGCCACTAGGTACCCTCTTGTTTTTTATGTATAGAAATATTTGAATATCTACTTTTGGTGCACATGAATNTAGACATTGTGACCATTGTCTATGGATGGTCTTATCCTACTAACTTTCTAGTAATCAAGGTAGAAAACTACAAAGGGGAATTCCCAATCATAATGGCAAGGGCATGGCTAAGCACCATTGATGCAAAAATGGGCATCAAAGANTCATTATGATTGGGAATTCCCCTTTGTAGTTTTCTACCTTGATTACTAGAAAGTTAGTAGGATAAGACCATCCATAGACAATGGTCACAATGTCTACTAGTAGTTCTAATGGAACAATGATCTACCAACTCTAATTGGATATTGCTCTTCTTTAGAGGAGGCAAGTTCTATGCAGTATGCGAAATTAGGTTGACACTAGAACCTAAGTTGAGAAGAGCTTTGCATGATTTATTCCTAACATTTTGCAAATAAATAAGAGGACTCCTAGGATTAACTAATTTCTTGGAAAGGTTTCTAGCATGGATCCAATTAGATATGACATGATTGAGCATCACAATATGGATCTTGAGTGGGATTTGGTTTGAAGGGGACTCAAAGGAATTTGGTATACAGGGAGATGGAGAAATAGGATTGCCATTAGCATGTGTATTTGGGGGCTTAGGTGGACTGTGGGGTTGGAAGAAAGGTCTTTTCTTTAATCAAGTATTTGAACCACTTAGTTGATGAATTGGTTATAGATTAACAATCCTAGTAGCATTGAATTATTGTAGTTGAGCTGGTAGTTCATCTTGCATAGATGGAGCAAGTGGTAGCTATGTTGAGGATAGAGGAAGATGTGTAGGAATAGGAGGACTATAAGGGTAAAAGGTGGTATCCCTCCTTGCATGTGGAGAATGAGTTTGATAAGTATTAGGAGGGTAGTAGTAAGGTTGGAAATTAGAAACATGACTAGAAGAGTCACATGGAGACAATGGTTGCTAAATGTAATACCCATATGGATTAGGTTATTTGTAAGGGTATTACTACCTTGGTGGTGCTGCCACTATTGATACTACTCATAGGATTGTGATGGAGTTCCATCTAGATAACACTATTGTTGTTGGTGGAACAACCTAGAATTGCCTTGATGATAAGGAAATCTTCTGGGTGTTTGCCTTTGTAATAGTTATGGATTCAAAGCATACATCCCAGACTCCTGTAAGTGTGACACTATGGGACAACATTCCTTAGGATATTCATAATGGCAAATGTCACATTTTTCATCATCATCTAAGTCACTTTGCACAACTTCCTCTATTGTAGTAGTATTTCCCTTACCTCTTTGATAGGGATGTTTAGCTTCCTTGCACCTCTTGTGCTCCTGATCAGTACCTTATTCTTTGGACTTTTCAACAATTTTTAGGACAACTTGAAATCTACTATCCATGGAGTTCCATAATTGATCAACCTTGGCCATAATTTCATATTGAAATTTTCAAAGCGGCAAGGTTTTCTAATTCACCACCTCATCAAGTGATGATTTTTCTTCATTGTGAGAGAATCGAACATCCCTCTTACAAATGGAAGGATAGTAGTTATATTCTTCTACACTTTCTCTTTTTCTTAATTCTCCTTCCTCTTTAGCTACCTGCTTAATAAATCTTTGGATTTGATGGGCACTTAACTCTGATAGTCTCCCTTGGGCATAGACACTAAGGGTTCTCCTTTGAAACACCACAAAATTTCAAGCTTAGCACTTCCCCAGCAAGAAGCAGGTCCTTGAGACCTACGAACAACCACGGCTACATTTGGTGTCACACATTGCAACTTTGAGAATCGAAAGGCTTAATTTTCACTAAGTATGCGGTACCAGTGTATACGTCCAGCGTATACACCTAGCATGAATAGCATATGCGCCTAGCGTATACGCCCGACATCCCCAGCGTATACGCCTAGTGTAGACATCCGACTGACACGCCCGATGTACACGCCTCACTTGTACGCTCGGCAGGTACCACAGATGCATATGCCCGACGATGAAGTCTCAATGACAGAATGAAAATAGCACCAAAGAGCAAGAATTGAAGCAAGTCGACAACCATCAGCGTACACGCTTGGCGTATACGCCGAGTCATTGTCGGCGTATACGCTCAGCGTGTACGCCCAGCGTCCATAGCATCTTCACCCAAGTTCACACACACCTCGCACGTCCAGCGTATACACCCAGCGTGTATGCCGGCCTGATGTAGCGTATACGCCCGGCGTATACGCCCAACAGATGTAATATGTTGTATATTTGTAAATTGTATGCACCCGGTCAACGCGCCACGTGTCTCCTAACCCAAGTCTAGCGTAACAACCGGTATAAAAACCCCACTTTTCCACTTCACCCAAGACGGTTGGCGAACATCCCAGAGCATACTAGAGACATTTACGCTACGCACCAGAGCAAAAACCCTCTTACGCTAGAAAGCCCTGTACACCGTGCACACAGTCTCTACGCTCCGCCTACCATGCGAACCAGCCGAGTCATCCCTACATCCATCGGGGCTCTTCGTTCGCCTTGTGTTCCATCACAACTGCGTTGGACTGGTGCACTGTACTTTGACCCTGTAATACAATTTTTTACAGTTTATGCTAATTTCTTGCATGTTGTTTCCATTTACACTCATTCATATTTACACCCTGTTCACATCTGTTACGCTGTTTACGCTCTCGTTTACGCCCGTTTACGCCGTTTACGCATAACCCAACGTATAGCACTTCGGCATACGTGCGGGTAAATCCTTGTCTGATCCATGTACGGACCACCCAAGGTACTCTACCTTCGTGCATTCTAGCTCACCCTCAGATGAAGGTAGGGTCTTCTGTGCACGTCCTGCGATCCCGCGGTCTCTGTTTCCTTCCAGCCGGAGACCGACGATTTCAGGCGGTACAGAAATTGGCACTAGAAGGAGGGCCTCCTAAAAAACCTCGCTCGTAAACTTCTCAACGTCTACACTATTGAGCATATACGCCGCCAACCACACGCCATTTCCTGCTGAAACCTCAGTCCCATCTGAAAGCCTTGCCTGCACGCTCCCCAGTGTCTACGCTCATCAGCATTTTCGTTGTCTTGTTTCAAACTCTCTGCAAGTCTTTCAGCGTATACACTACCAACTTCACGTGGACTGTCCACAGAAACCCCAGCGTCTACACAGCCTAGCCTGAAAACTCATACCGCAAACTGTCCAGCGTCTACACTGTTCAGTATTTACGTTGTCCCTGTTAAAACTTAGCCATAAAACTGCATTCTTTACACTGTCTAGCTGAGTCTTGTTTTATGCTGAGCCTTGTCTACGTTGTCTTTTTTTACGCCTAAGCCTTGTTTTACGCTGAACTCTATTTTACGCTCTCTCCTATTTACGCTGTACTTTGTTTTACGCCAAAGCTGTATACGCTGCCTAGCGTATACGCTGCACTCCTTACGCTGTATACGCTGTCTACGCTGATGCCATACATCGAACGTTAAAGCGTATACGCTGCACTTTTTCACCTAGTTTACGCTGTACCAAGTACACTAATTTCGCTCCTCTCCCCTGTGTCATACCCTTAATGATTCATCATGAACCCCGTGAACACCACCACTGCAACAGCTCAAGTAACCACCATCGTGGACACCATGGCTGTCCAACAGCCTGTCACGCAACACCCAGGAGTACAACCCACCGCGGGGCCCCGTCGGTCCCTAAGGTTGCAAGGGAGAGACCCGGCCTCCAACATTATAACCCAAGATCAGTATAATTTCATATGCATTAAGATACAAGCTGGCCTGGCTGTAGACCGAGCCGAACTGAAAGTAAAGAGGTAGTTCGAACTCTTTTACAGAGGGGGATGTGAGTTCATTCCCTCACCGTATGACATCATCCCTGTTCCGGAGCAGTATTCGGAGCTCGTCACACAGCTCCTCCTGCAAAGAAGACACTCATTGAATCAGCGTACACTAGAGTCCCAACTAGAGGAAGAGGACGAATTTTCCGCTCAATCTAAACAAGAGGATTCTTACCACACTCTGAGCTTGCAAGCATACGTTAACCCCATTTTTCATCCCGGTACAGGGGAGATCATGCCCCTCCGATCCCTCAGACTAACTCACACACAAATGCCTCCATCGCACACATCCTCATTTGCTTATGTGCCTCCTCCAACTGATCCGTAATTTAGCATGCTCCCTCTCGCCATCATCCTTGATGCAGCAGCCAACCCATCTTCACAAGCACCGCCCCCTCACGATAGCGTGGGAGTGACACTCCCATCCCAAGTGATAGGGATGTCACACGTGATACCAGCATCCACATACGCTCCCTACATCTCGCATATTCAAACGCATACAGCCCCTCCTACCGCCGTAACCCAACAGGAGGTCCCTCCACAAAATGTAGCTAGACAACGGGTGACGATGGGTGCTCAACCACAGAAACATCAACCTCCTCACTATAACATACCACCCCATATGGTTCAACCAGCCAACGTTCCCCCAGTACAGCTGCCACCATAGCAACCACAGCCTTTCCCCTATCACGTGGCACAAGTACAACCCCCGGCGGCACAACTTTCAGCCTTTCAACCCACCGTCCAATAGTCTGACCCGTATAATATAGCACAACCTCAAGCTGCCATGTTACCGAGTGCCCAAGATTGGGCAGATTCCAAGAAATTGATGCAAGAATTAGCTGACGTGGTGAAACGCCTCAAAACAACCACCGATGGGGAGCTGAAGGTAGTGGATTTCTACCACGATGATCCCATCATCTCATCTGTCCCACCCTTAACCTTGCCCAAAGGCGTCTCCTTACCAACACTAACCAAGTATAATGGGGAGCCAGACCCCAATGCACATCTCATAATATTTAGGCTAGAATGTGAGTTGCTCCAGGCATGGCCCAATTCCATTCTCCGAGTGTTCCCCATGTCCCTTGCAGGGAGGGCACTTGATTGGTATCGGGCCCTACCGAGGAATTCCATCTTCTCCTTGGAAGACTTATTACACCAGTTCGTGACTCGGTTCAAGTACAACTTGAAACCTGAGGCCACCCTAGACAGCCTCATACAGGTCAAGCAAGCACCGCTTGAACCTGTACAGAAATTTATTCAGAGGTGGAGCGCCGCTCTCAACGAGCTGCATGAGCCAATCTCCCAGACCTACTTGCTTACTATTCTAAAAGGGGCCGTTAACGATTTCTTTAAATCCAAGCTATATTATCTTAATGCCCGTGATCTTAACCAAGCATTTGTACAAATTAAAAACATAGAAGAAGTGGCCCAAAACAGCCATGACCCTACATACCTAGCCTTTAAGAGTCAACACACCAAAAAGGATAAAGAGAAGGCTAAGGCAACTATAGTAGCGATAGCGGGGGCGCAACAACAAAACAGACCGCCTGTAACCCCTACTAACTACAATAAACCAACTCCCACAACTGTGCAAGAATCATCATCGCAACAGAACCCAACAAACCGTACACAAAATTTCGAGAGGAAAGAACCCTCTCAATACACGCCTCTGCCAATGAAGCCATCCCAACTCTTCGATCAACTCCTGAAGGATGGGCTAATGAAACATAAACAGTTGTCCCCCGCGGCCATCCAGAGACATGACCAATTTTGCCAACTCGATCAGAACCCAAGTTTAGCAACGCCGGATGAGCCTCCCGTACTCAAAGGATTTAGAATGGATCGCTTTTGCGACTACCATCAAGAAAATGGGCATGGTACGGATTACTGTTTCACCTTGAAGTAGGATATTCAGCGAATGATCGATGAAGGCCAAATCACTTTTGACGCGGCCAACCCGATCCAACTGCAGAATCAAGCCATGGGGATGTATAAAGATCCCCTAAACACTAAAGAGGCGTTGTACATCATTAATACAATATGCTTTGATGATGATTCCGAGATACTTAACATCAACACCGTTTACCCCGAGCATAAACAGGAAACACCTGGTAGGTCCTTCGTAGTTCAGATTCCTCTCGCTGTCTCCACGTCCGCGCCTCAACCACCACGTGCCCCGCAGCAACCATACGTCGTTCGAGTACCCTTGGCCACACCCACATCCAACACCATGACACGGGAAAAACCATACGTGGTGCGCATCCCTCCTGTCATGCCCTTAAATGCACCAACCCCTCATACTCGGCCTATCCCTTTCGTAGTCCGAGTACCGCCCGCGGTCGCAACAACGGAGGCCCAACCTCCACCACGACCAACCCCATATGTCGTTAGGATACCCGCAACTCCTAATGATTACCAAACCTCCACCTCACGAGCACAAGGCAAACCTAGCCCCTACGTCATTAGGATCCTTGGCCAACCTTCTAACCAGTCACATCCTATGGTACAACCGCAACCCCGCCCAGCTCCATATGTGGTGCGAATCCCAGGGCAACTCGAGGTGCCAAGACCAGTCCCACCTCCACGCCACACCCAAGAACGCCTAGCAGATAGGCTTACATGGGAACGTGTGGAGAAGGAATGCCAATGGTTAGTTGTGGGGCCACCTAAGCCCACTCCGCTTAACTCCGTGCCTATGTCATCACCTAATAACCAACCGGGCGTAGGTAACAAAGGTGAATCATCTGAAAAACATGAATCACGTAAAATGACAGTGCCGAACAAGAATGACAAATCGACAAAACGTGAAATAAAACTATTGGGCCCAATGGACCCAGTCATCGCCGATAAAAATGTCCCCAATGGTAGAGACTTCGCAACGGCCTTGACACAAGTCACCCAAGAATTGAAGCAAAAGAACACTTCACTAAGCTTGTACGACTTGGTCCTAACATCCCAAACACATCGGGAAGCTTTGGTACGTATGTTAACGCCTCAAATGAACCCTCCATTCATGTGGTGATGTAGTCGCCTCATGGGACAACTCTTAAACCATTAAGCTTCCATGATGACAATATTAAGATGGACAAGAAAACAGGGGAAATAACAACAACCCCCATGTTCATAACGATACATATAAACCAGTTCAAGATACATAGGGTCCACGTAGACGATGGGGCTGCAACAAATGTTGTACCATATCCCATCGTTGAACAATTGGGTCTTACTGAATTAATTAAACCAACCACAACTACATGTTTAAATTCATTCAGCGGGTCACGCGTAATGGTAAAAGGCACAATAACCTTAGATTTCATAGCGGGAGACCAGTTCCCTACATCTGCCGACTTCCTAGTAGTCGATGAGATGGGTCCCAACTAAGAGCTATCTCCTCCCCTGTACACCAGGAGATCCACCTGCCTTATGAAGGCGGTAAAATCATTATACACGGGGAAGCCGCTACACCTATTATCTCATCACATGTGGACATGGACCAAGGCTCGGAGGTTGAACTTGAAGAGCCTAAACAAAACGATAAAAATGCGCACCCACCAGTAAGCAATAAGCCTTCGAACATAGAACAAGAGCTTCCTAAAACAGAAATGCCTGCGTTTGACACTATACATACAACTTCTCAAGTGGAAAATAACACGGAACCCCCGCCAACTATCGAAACATCTGAAAACACTGACATGGAAGCCATTCCATCAGACGTCCCTTGGGCTGAATTACCGTTTAACGTAATCAGCGAAGGGGACGCTGAATACAGAATCATACCGGTTGACATATCGCCTAACATTAAAAAGAAGAAAATAAAAAAACTATTACAATAATATCGACACTCCCAGTCCGAAACGACGTTAAACTATAACATGTCCGAAACGACGTTAAACTACAATTTGTCCAAAATGAAAATAAACTATAATAAATCGAAAAACAAAAAAAAAATTAATCTTTTAAACTACACTTCCTGTCCGAGATGACGCTAAACTATCATGTCCGCAAAGACGCAAAACTAGCCACGATCAGCAATGATTAATCTGTTTCCTGATTACGCTGGTGCCCGAAATGGCCACAAACTACGCATGCGGCCCGAAATGGCCATAAACTAGTACTTGGTTTTCATTTATCTCTTATAATTACATTTCCGCATTACACTTAAAACAGAAAATGAACCAAAACATTTACATTCCAGTATCATGTTTACAGTTAAACGCAAAATCAAAAAAAGTTTCTTACATGCAAGGTTGTGCAATTACAAGTGTCAACGGTTTTCGTCCATCTTAAAATTTTCAAGTTACAATTTTTGTATCAATCTAAGTTAAAGAAACAACAAAAACTTAAAAATTAAAAAAGCCTAAGCATCTGGGACGGGAGGGTCGTCCCCTTTAGATCCACCAGCATCAGGAGCCCCTGCTCCACTGGGGCCAGCTTCTTGAGCATCATCGCCACCTTCATCCTGAAAATACCAAAAAGAACAACCAACATAAGAATAAGTGAATGTCAAAGCTTTAAATACTATTCAATAAATTAACTTCATAAGGACAAAACGCTTACCATAGGAGATCCTCCTAAGTCGAACTCCAGCCGACAAAGGATTTCTTCTTCTGAAACGTTGGCCCAGTCTGTCCCATCCAGGCCTAGGTCAACGTTTGCCAAAGTCTTTCCTTTGTCAATAGCTGACCAGGTAGGACGATTCAGAGGGAATTCGCCAATCGACATTTCCCCAGAAGCAGTCATGATCACCCTTGTAGGCGACTCCGTTTTCACAGTTGTATTTTGAGCAAAAGTATCAAAAGCAGAATGCAAACCCAAATCCTCCACAAACATCTCTAGTTGCTATTTTTCAATAGACACCTCTTTTAACGACTTCTTGTAGTAGTGTTTGTGATTTTTCTCATCATGACCCCACTTACGAACCTTGGAAGGAAAGGCTTTCCAATCTTGACATTTAAGGTTTAGGAGATCAATTTGAGCTTTGCGCTCTGCCATTCTCTGAGTCAGCGATGCATGACGATTCAGCAAATTCCAATATCTAGTGTATGTGACCTTAGACGTTCACCAGGAGCGATCACCGCTTAGCCTAGCAGCGGCAAACTCGTACCGGGCCTTCAGATCGTCACGTTCCATTGACAACTCAGAGACTTCCCTTTCTTTTTCCTGAATCTATAGCCACAACTGCTCAATCGAACACCTACAAGTCCATAATGACTTAGCATTGTGCACAAAGCCTTCTGCAACTCCATTGGCACTTATTCCACTTCTGGGAAAAGTGTGGTTAAAATTTCTATGCTAATGCTTTCAGAGGGATCCCATCTCAATTTAGCACCAACCCACATGAAAAATACAAATGTTAGGACAATATAAACAAGATATGAAGTTCCAAACTCCTAAATGGCTTGTACCTATGTCAGGGTGGGCCTCCTGGATCCGTTCAATAACTTTCTTCGCGAGTCCAGCCACAAAATCCATTTTACTTGGCATTTCAGACCAAGTAAATGGCTCACAGGTACGGGATGTACTGACCTCAGCGGTCCTCTTCGGGGGAACCGTCTTCATTAGTACATCCAAACGCACCGTCCTGGTCTCGCTACCTTCATCTGGACAAGATAAAAACATGAAAATAAAGAAAAAATACCACAAAAATGACAACTGATAGGAGAAATTGAAATAAGATAAAAGGAAAAACATACCGTACCCTTCGTCACCCTCTGGGGGAGCACCTAAATCCAAGTCTCCCTGAAAAACCTGTGGAGCACTTGATCGACACTACCCTGGTCGTCCAGAGGCTCAGTTTCCATGGTTTTCTCCTTTAATTCCTCCGTTCCTCCGCCCTGGCTCTTCTCTGTATGTTCCTCCTCGTTATTCTTCTCCGTGTTGGTCTCCTCCTCCTCGGTGATAGTCTCTAAAGCCTGCTTCCTCACTTTTTTTAAAAAAAATCAAGCCAAAAATATCAATGACACGTAAGCGATTGAAGTAAAAGTTATAATCAAAGAAAAAATGATAAAGCAAAAAATGGGTAAGGTCCACTTACCAGGCATCTTGAAGCGTATGTGCTTCACACGTGGCTGGTTCACACCGGAGACTTCCTCAGTTGTGCGTTCAGGCCTCTTTAGCTTTGACTTGGCTTGGCCAACGGTCTCCTTGAT
>MNCI01000897.1:12280-25740 GCA_015680685.1 Gnetum montanum
CCTCAACCCCAAGACACTTCACCTGGGAAAGAGTTTTAGGGAATACCCGTGCTCTGAACAGGGGATATAATTCATTCACTTCCACAACTTTTGCCTTCCCCTGCATCAGGAATCCCTTGGCACCCTTGGCCACACCTAGCCAATCTTCCAACTCACGAATTGTTTAGAGCTCTTTATGAGCTCTGTCTAATACTACATTTAAGCCATCTATCGGTACGTCAAATAAGTTTGAAAAGAACTTGGGTGATAGATGGAAAACTACCTTGACACCCTTAATTCGGGTGTTGTAGTATGAGACAGACTCATTAGAAGAGTCTACAATCCCAATCATCTCCCCAATGGATACATCAGGACTCGGGGTCATAAAAAGCTCCATGAGGTCAGCATTATCCAGGCAACGAGCGATGGACGGAGGAGCATGATTACACAACCACTTCTGAGCCTTAGTCACCCCTCCGAACTTCATCGACAAGGTAGTCTCGGTTCGTCCAGTTGTCACCGGATCCTCACGAGAAGGTACATCAACTATAAAAGAAATTTAAAAGGGTTGTATCAGTGTAACCCAAAACAGTTGGACAAACCCACTAACATATCTAGGAAATGTTATCATTTACCACTAGTGGTAGATTTAGATGTGCTGCCAAGGTTACGAGGGAAGACTGGCCCGTTGTTAGTCTAGTCTTCATGAAGCCACCCACGAGCTTTGCACATCGCAAATGCTCTGGAGAACTGCTTATGAAAATGGACGATTGCTCCCTTCGTCTGACCCAGTACAACCCCACGAAGGGTGGGGCCCATCATGAATGCCTCTAGGGCCGTGCGAGCAAGAGCTAGTCCTTCATCCTCAATCAATGTCCCATCCGGGTTGGTCTTCGGTCTATAAACAAATATATGTCAAAACAAAAAACAAACACCAAACGGCGAAAGGAAACAATAAACTTAAACAGGCCTACTTGTCCACTCGGTACACTGTGCCGGGAGGATTCTGGAATATTGTGTGCACGCAGGCGGCTATGAATAGAGTATTGTTGAGGTAGTCTAACCCTCGCAGAAATAGTGCCCACACGCACGTTAATGGGTGTGTAGACCAGGGCCCGTGGGTAGTACCATCCTCGTTAACAAGAGGCCCCTTATCAATATCTTGTATGAAAACCATGACACCCTCTACAGCCCCTGGTAGCATCTCCTCAAGCATGCTCCGTGCAGTCACCTCATCAAAGTTCGACCAGATAGCCACCTCGAAATTTTCTAATAGGAAGGCCAGAAATCCACATGCACCTTCCCTGAATGAAACCCTGTTGTCATCCACGGTTAGATCTGGGGGAGCTTCCCCGGTCTCAACGGGGCCAACCCATGATAAGACCCCGACAAGTTCAACAACGAGGAGGAAACGGTTACTGTCCCTGCAACCAATCATGACGTCACCATAAAACAGCCCGAAAAGCAAAAGTTTACATCATAAATCGACAGTTAAATCTGAAATTTTTTTAACTGTTTACACTTAGTGTATACGTCGCTTAAACCAGCGTATACGCCAACGAAACTATTTACACTTAGCGTAATACGCCCGCTTAGACTCAGTGTATACGCTGTACACTGAGCGTATACGCTGCCTAACTCAGTGTATACGCCGACAATGAACTGTTTCACGCTGTTGTCTGAATTTCATACGCTTAGCATATACGCCCAAGAAACCCTTGGCGTATAAGCCCAAGTTCGCTTCCAGTGTAAACAGTTTATGCCAGAAACATAAAAAATAAGTATAGGATGCAAAAACAACTGCGTATGCACAGCGTATACGCTGAACAAACCCTCGGCGTATACGCCGTCACAGTAAACATGATTTACGTTGATAGAACAAACAAATCACGCTAACAAAACTTCGTGCGTAGAGAACTCATGACACCATGGCTTACGCTGGTACAATGGTGCAGAAAAATGTTTACGCTAATAAGTATGATTACGTCGTGATAGTCTACGCTAACCTGACAATCTATGCTATGAAGTTACGCTTGGCGTATACGCCGAAAACCCCTTGTGCCGAAAAACCCTCTACGCTCGGCGTATACACCGAGACTGTCTACGATCAAAAGGGAAAGCAAAAAAATGATAGAGGCAGGGATCAGAGCCTACCTGTGGGATGTCACAAGCCATGATAGGATCCTTGGCCTAGGCAGGCCCTGCAGCATAGCTTCAGTCTCCTCCGCAAAGGTCAAGTCAGGACCCTTCCTCCCCTGGCCTTCCACTTCTTTTCCCTTGCCCATCTCGGTCTCCTTTATGTTGATTTCACAAGTTTACACTGAGAAGGACTATCTACGCTGGCACCTAAAAATGCTACACTCCACGTCTATGTTGGGGTTTAGTGTCGGGCGTCTACGCTAAGGATTACTCTTCGGCGTCTACGCTCACAAGCAAGTTTACGCTTACGCCAGGTACGATCGTCTATGCTTACACTTTAGCAGTTTATGCTTACGCTTTAATAGGGTGCTCTCTCGCTTATGCTCGATCCAAAGTAAGAAACAAATGAAACCCCCCTTCTTTATATAGCGCGCCGCTGATGCTGACGCTGACGCCGCCGTTGCTCCTCTTTCACCATTTTGTGCCTTTTTACTCGTTTTTGCTAAAATTTGTCCAAAAATAATTTAAAAATTATTAAAATTTATTAAAAATTATTAAAAATAGAGATTATTACGTCCTGGTTCCCCCGTGGACCCTATGTCACGTGTTTATGCTGAACACCCTAGTATAAACTGCCATTATGGCCTGGTAAGGCCTTAAACTGCCATTTCCCAATTCACTTACGGCCCGGTAAGGCCTTAAACTGCCATTTCCCAATTCACTTATGGCCCGGTAAGGCCTTAAACTGCCACTTACGACCTGGTACGGCTGTAAAGTACCACTTAAGGCCTGGTACGGTCATAAACTGCCATTTTCTAATCCAGTTACGGCCCGGTAAGGCCTTAAACTGTCATGCGTCCCGACGTGACGGTAATCCACCATTATGCATGTACACATATTTTAAAAGCACCAAAAGATGCAGAATGATACCCCTTTGCTTATTTAGCTCTCTGTTTATTGGCAGGAGCAAGCTCAATGGACTGCCAGCATTTAACCGCACCGTTAATCATTGATGGACCATACGACAAAATTACAAGAGACATTGACATAAATCACATCAACTTGAGTTCACCAATGGACGACGCAGTCATAGCCTCAACACAGTGAATAACAGATGATTACAATGGCATGACAAAATTCCTTGACATAGAGGCAGAGAATATCACCGAAGACCCATTGGCCGAAACTCCCATCGTCATGCCCGATGGGGAAATTAAAATTTTAAAATTAAGCACCTTATTACAACTGCCATTAGCCAAAAATATTGAGAACGTGCTTAGGGAAAATATGAAAGCATTCGCTTGGTCCTACACATATATGCCTGGGCTAGATCCCTGAATTATCCAACACAATATTATCCTTGATCCAAAGTTGAGACCAGTAAAACAAAAAGCACGAAAGGTTAAGCCCGAGGTGGCATTAGCAGTTCGCAATGAGATCACCAAACTTTATCAAGCTGGTTTCATTCGGGCTGTTGATTATGCTGAGTGGGTGTCTAACATGGTAATTGTTCCGAAGAAGAATGGAAGCATTTGTTTGTGCATTGACTTCCGGGACTTAAATGTTGCAACCATAAAGGATGATTTTCCTCTATCCAGCATCGACCAACTTGTTGACTCAACTGCTGGGGACGCACTATTATCCTTCATGGAAGGCTTCTTGGGATACAATCAAATACGAATCAACATGGAGCATCAACTTCGGACAACCTTTATGACACCATGGGGAACCTTTTGTTACACAATGATGCCTTTTGGTCTCAAGAACGCTGGAGCCACGTATCAAAGAGCGATGAAATTTATCTTTAGCGATTACATATTACACTCACTCAATGACTACGTGGATGACATTGTGGTTAAGTCAAAAATAGAAGAACAACATATACAAGATCTTGACTTAGTCTTAAAGCGTTGTTTGAAGTACGAATTGAGACTCAACCCAAAAAAATATGTCTTCGGCATCAAAACAGGAAAAATGCTTGGATTTATAGCATCCGAAGTAGGGATATGAGTAGACCCCGATAAGGTCAAGGCCATAACAAACCTGAAATCACCATGCAACCTTACTGAACTTTGAGGTCTACAAGGTAGATTACAGTTCATCAGGCGCTTCATAGAAAAATTGATAGATAAACTAGAACCCATGAACCACCTGTTACGCAAGAATGTACATTTTGAATGGACTCCACAGTGTCAACAAGCATTCAATGACATTAAAACGACACTTGCCCAGTTACCCACGGTTTATCCACCTCAAAACGATAAACCATTCTACATCTACCTTGCTACTTCGGATTCGTCCATCGCATCTATGCTTTGCCAGAAACGAGATGAAGGAACCGAAGTCCCTGTATATTACTTGAGCCACGTATTAGTTGCCCATGAGAAAAGGTACAACGACGTGGAGAAGTCATGTTTAGCTTTGGTCTTTTCTTTAAGAAAATGGCGACATTACCTCTTCCGTAACCAGGTTTACATAATTTGCAAGGACAATGTACTAAGAGCCATGACAGGGAATATTTATGAAACAAGTTGAATAGCTCAGTGGAAAGCCATGATAACCGAGTTTGACCTGTACTACGTAGCACAATCATCAGTCAAGGGTCAAGCTATAGTAAATCAAATGGCAACATCACCAATGCGCGACCAAGCAACTATAGACCCAGAGTTCCCAGATGAGAATATAAGTGCCATAGACATAGTGCCCGATGACTACGATGCTATTTTGAACTTTGATGGGGCATCTACCTCTCGGGGAGGAAGTGCAGTCGCTATCATCACCTATCCCTCTGGGGAGATCTGACCCTTTGCCTATCGTTTCGACTTTCCTTGTATGAACAACATAGCAGAGTATGAAGGTCTCCTTAGAGGCTCGTGGCAGCTTTGGCTTTAAACATCACATGGCTTGTAGTCAGAGGGGACTTGCAATTGGTCGTAAACCAAGTCACAAATGTCTATACATGCAAAGCCCAACATTTACAATCATACTGTGACTTGGCAAAACACCTAATGAGGTAATTCGAAAACATCAATGTGCAACATGTTTATAGAAATGATAACACCATCGCAGACGCGTTAGCCACATTAGCATTAAACATATCGCCAGACATGTTCCATGCATTACCAAGCTCCGTAATCAATTGTGTCAAACCTATAACCGACACCCTTGACACGTTGCCAAAAGCATCTGTTAGTTCAACACACGCAATAGAATGGTACGATGACATAAAAGAATACCTTCTACGTGGCGAAACACCATGACATCTAACATATGCACAGAAAGATGCAGTGCAGAAACGTTCTAAGAAATATACCTTGGTAGGGGACACACTGTGTCGTCGATCCTACGAAGGCATATTGCTAACATGTGTTGAGAGTATCGATGCCCAAACCATTGTTGATCAGGTACATGAGGGACTATGTGGAGGACACATAGTGCCAAAAGCCATGGCAACGAAAATCAGGCGCTTGAGCTATTATTGGCCACACATGGAATACGACTGTCTCACCAAATTCAAAACATGTAGTACTTGTCAAAAACATAGCAATCTGATACATGTCCCACTGAATGAGTTGCATACAACGAAAATCACATGGCCCTTTCAAAAGTGGGGGTTGGACCTCATTGGTCAAATAACCCCCTCGTCTTCTGCAGGCCATAGTTTCATTATAACCGCCACAAAATACTTCACGAAGTGGGTAGAAGCTGCTCCCCTTCAAAAAACTACATCCAAACACGTGTGCAATTTCATTTTGGAAAACATTGTAACCCGCTTTGGCATTCCCATGACAATCATCATTGACAACGGGCCACAATCTAGCAGTGCCTAAACCAAAGCCTTTTTTGAAAATTTAGGGATCAAACACTCATTTTCATCCCCTTACTATCCTCAGAGCAATGGACAAGTGGAAGCAACAAATAAGATAATTATTACAATACTTAAGAAAATGCTTACCCAGAGCAAAAGAAAGTGGCACGAGCAATTGACATATGCATTGTGGGCATACCGTACTACGCACCGAACTTTGACAGGTAAGACACCATACAGTCTTGTTTACGGTTCATAAGTTGTTTTACCTTTGGAACTGCAGGTACCATCTTTAAGAATCACGCTTTCTGGACACCTCGACTATGGGTAGAACAATGATCTACACATCATCGACCTGGACTCGGCGGAAGAGAAACGCATACGCACACTCGATCAGATCGAATGGTACCAAAAACAACAACGGCAACGACATCAGCATAACATTAACAAGCACCCTATCAAAGAAGGTGACCTTGTGCTTAAAGCCATTTGGGAACACCCGGACAAATTCTCAGCTAACTAGGAAGGGCCTTACTTGGTTACTAAAGCATTTGACAATGGAGCATTCAAACTAGCTGACATGGAAGGAAACGAGCTTGCCAATTCGACCAATCGCTTGTACGTAAAACCGTTTTATGTTTGAGTACAAGCTCAAGTGTGCAAAAGTCCTAGAATCACGACTATAAATTGATACCACAGCTCGTCCTGGAATCATGATGGTAAACTGATACCACAGAACAGTCCTAGGTTATGACTCAAAACTGACACCACAACTGTCCCAGCATCATGACAATAAATTGATACCCCAGAGTGTCTACAATGACGATAAACTAGCACCTGTTTGGCACAACAGTAAACTACCACCGTCACAACCATCGCCAGAGTCCACTAAGACTATAAACTAGCTTGCCTCCTCATAGTCCGCTAAGACTAAAAACTGGCAATGTAATGTCCGCCACGACACTAAACAGGCAATGTCTAATGGGTTACGACATAAAACTAACCCATGGTAGTCTGCCAAGACTATAAACTGGCAAGTGCATCTCTGGTTCATCAATCTACCGCCACATTTATGCTTCATCACTGCATCACCCACCATCAGGAGATCCTACGAATGCTGCTGCTATTGACATACAGTCTGCCGCCGTGTAAGTCTAAGCTCGATCATTCACTCATGGTTTTCTTGTCTCCTTGGGGTTGTGTTTGTAGGATGACACCCAGAGGTTTTTGCACAAGAATGCATCTCTTCACCAGTAGCAAGATGGGACAATGTTTACAGCATGCATGACAAGACTAAATCAAACCATTCACTAGTACATCCCCATTCACCGACTCATTCCTTATCCGTTCACCAACAATATTCAGTCACACCTCTCATACATCTAGTACACCCAAAACTTTGAACATGATGTCACATACTGTCGCACATGAGTACAAAATCAATGCAAAGTTTACGATTTCTGAAAAAAAAGGAGAGCGAGACTCTTGGCACTTCCCATATAAGCCCCAGGCGGGAAGGTAGTTGTCTCAAAACCAAGTGCTCATGTCCAAAATGGTCAAAAAGCATCTAGTTGCATGGCTTTGGCTCTTCGCCAACAGGCTCCCCTAAACATTAAACATGGGCCCTGTTCCTCCAAAGCATGTAACACATCTCCCCGTGGCTTTGGTCTTGCCAACAAGTTCTCTTAAATACTAACCAAGAGCCTTGTTCTGCCAAAGAATGCACATCGCATGTCTGAACTCCGAGTCTGCTAAACAATGGCTATTGACAAGGACCAGCATGCCGCACACCCGAGCACCCCATCTCCCAGCATAATTTCTTGGGGAGTCACCAATCCCCACAATCTCTTTCCTCCTATCAGCTACAAATTTTCCTTTTTCGATCCCATGTACTACTGAACATGGTGCGACGACGTCTAGTCAAGTGGCAAAGAACAAAGTCAATATCAAGTTGCTTGTGGTGTTTTGCACTTCTTTGTCGACACTTCTCGGGTCGATTCCTCCAAGCATCAACAAAGAGGGGCCAATGAAACACCACAAAATTTCGAGCTTGGTACTTCCCCAGCAAGAAGCAGGTTCCTGAGATCCACGAACAATCACGGCTACATTTGGTGTCGCACATTGCAACTTTGAGAATTGAAAGGTTTAATTTTCACTAAGTATGTAGTAGCAACGTATATGTCTAGCATATACGCCCAGCATCAATAGCATATGCGCCCAGCGTATACACCCAACATCCCCAGCGTATACGCCTAGTGTAGACATCCGACTAACACGCCCGATGTACACGCCTCACCTGTACACTCGGCAGGTACCACAGATGCATACGCCCGACGATGAAGTCTTAATGACAGAAAGAAAATAGCACAGAAGAGCAAGAATTGAAGCAAGTTGGCAACCATCAGCGTACACGCCCGGTGTATACGCCGAGTCATTGTCGGCGTATACGCTCAGCATGTACGCCCAGCGTCCATAGCACCTCCACCAAGTTCACGCACGCCCAGCATGTCCAGCTTATACACCCAGCGTGTACGCCGACCTGATGTAGCATATACGCCCCACGTATACGCCTAGTAGATGTAATATGTTGTATATTTATAAATTGTATGCACCCGGTCAACTCGCCACGTGTCTCCTAACCCGAGTCTAGCGTAACAACCAGTATAAAAACCCCACTTTTCCACTTCACCCAAGACTGTTGGCAAACATCCCAGAGCATACTAGAGACATTTACACTGTGCATAGGCCTGTACGCCGTGCACATAGTCTCTATGCTCTGCCTACTGTGCAAACCAGCTGAGTCATCCCTGCATCCACCGGGGCTCTTCGTTCACCTTGTATTCCATCACAACTGCGTTAGACCGGTGCACTATACTTTGACCCTGTAATACAATTGTTTACAGTTTATGCTAATTTATTGCACGTTGTTTCCATTTATGCTCGTTCATATTTATGCCCTGTTCACATCTGTTACGCTATTTACGCTCTTGTTTACGCCCGTTTACGCATAACCCAGCGTATAGCACTTCGGCATACGTGCGGGTAAATCCTTGTCTGATCCGCGTGCGGACCACCCAAGGTACTCTACCTTTGTGCATTCCAGCTCACCCTTAGGTGAAGGTAGGGTCTTCTGTGTGCATCCTGTGATCCCGCGGTCTCTATTTCCTTCCAGCCGGAGACTAATGATTTCAGGTAGTAGATCCTTATTTTTTATCGAAGCCTATCTACAATGTGGCAAAGTTGGTCCATTTGAGAGTAACCATAGCTAGGACATATGTGCACTAAGGAATAGTATTGGCCAATGGTGGCATCCAAGGGTTCATGTGTTCCTTGTTTCCATCCTTGGATCTGCCTCCTCAAGTTGGATACTTGAGAGTATGTCTAATATTTGTCATTGAATTATTCAAGCATGATACTCCATCGTTTGATAGATTTTAGGTCTAAGGACTAGTATCAATTCTCTACTTTTTTAATGAGTGTCCTTGGGAACAACTTAAGTTTTTGCCACTCATTCTCTATATTTTTCAAGGCACATGCATCATGAAAAGCTTGGAGATGGTACTGTAGATCTAAGTTATATCCCCCTTCAAACCTAGGGATATTGTTCTTATCTAGTCTTTTGATTCGACTATCTTTTACCTACCTTGTGGAAATTCTCACTACCTCTACAATGTTTAGCATACTTTAGGTAGCAAGCAAAGGCTCATTGAGGCCATGATTCTGTTGCCTATGATGCCCCTTGCTACCTCTTTGTTCATGATGGTGGATCTCTCTTGAATACCCATGCCCTTGGTCTTGGCTTGCATGACAATCCCTTCAATCATTTTGGTCCCATTGGTCACCTCCATGACGATCACATCCCTTGAAATTGGAATCAAACCTAGAAGAAGAATAAGATGATGATGACCAAGGTGAAGAGGAAGGAGAACTAGCATCATCATGGTGCCTACTACTCCCTCTTCAATGATCGTGACTACAATCATGATCTTATTTCTTGTTCGTATCCTTGCCCTGACTTGCCTCTTTGGATAATCCTTGGTCATTGGATGCATTCTTGCTAGAACCAAGATTGTGGATTTTGGATTGCAAATTTTAGTTTTGACCTCCTTAATCGAAGAAAAAGAGAGGAATTTCACTAAATGGAAAACTTCCAAAGAAGGGTTCTCCATCATCTTTTTGGTACAACAGGAATTGGGAATCATTAAATCCTTTTCCCTTCATAGATTCATGATGCTATTATAACTTGTGATCCCTGAGATGTTATGCATTAGTGGAATGGTAATCCCTGGCATCACTATTTTACACAATGTACTTAACATGAAGTCTCTAGAGATCCAATTGTATAAGCAATTGTTGGAGCATTGCAAGAACAGATCCATTGGGCAGCAACATGATGTTGCCCTCCATGTCCACTACAGTTGTTCATTCTAGTGTAGGATGAAAGTGAAGTTGGGTACATACTCATCAGGATGAGCATATACCACTTAGTATTAACACCAGCTGATGTACTCCATTAGACTTGGGCAGAGAGTCACTCCTGTGAGAAGAAGACATTTTATGTTAGAGAATAAAAACACAATGTGCTTCTAAATATTGTTGTTGTTATTTTAAAGTGTGATATGATGCTAGGGTTCATTCCAATGATTTTGAATAACTTTCAATAGATCCTATATAGTGCATGTAACAACTAAAAGGTCCTTAACAATGGCACCAATGATGAATGATGAGGTACCCCTACATCCAACCATACAAATCACAAGTGTTCACATGTGATCCAGTCAAACTCTACAAACATTAAGTTCTCAAGTACACTAGTTCTAGAAAGTGAAATCCAATTAGGATGATTGTTGTGTTCTTAATTCCACTTGTGAGGTACAAGTTTATGGTTAAGTGTAATTGAGGTATATGATTTTTATCATTTTATGTTTTATAAATTTAATTACCTAGAGCAAAAATAGAGGGTAAATTAATTTGATATTTAATTTATCTACTGCCTAGATAGCCTAACACAAGTACCCATTCCCACTCCCCGAACAGATCCTGAATGAATGTAGCATTGTTGGGTTATCAAACGTTAAGCATTTCTAGGTTACCAAGTGTTACACTTATGCTTGAGGTGGTTGTGCTTATGTTCATTAACAACTAAAAATTAATTTCTTAATTAACATGCATTAAAGTAAAGTGCATGAACAATAAATTCATTAAAAGAAACATTAATCTATTCTTAGTACTGCAAGAATTATCAAAAGGGCTCATCTTTATTCCTATCACACTGCTATTCTTAGGTACATCAATGCTCGAATAGAGGTCTGTACACACTCAAACTCTCGCTGTGGGCACTCAAAAATATTCTAACTTTGGAATGACTAAATTGCAAGAACTTCATTACTCTATGCAAAAACTGACGAAAAACTATATGAAAATTATAAGCCCAAGCACTATATTTATAGGTCAGCATATACCCTGCAATATTGGATATTTGACATCACATCTTAGGGCCTGATATCAAGTATTCAATATCAAGGCTCTGATATTAGATATATGATATTGGAGCAAATTGAAACACATTCATCAATGGTTAAAACACTATAAATTGGTCTTTTCCAAAATAACCTAAAAAAGGTGTGTTGCAGGGTAAGAAAGTTTGGATACTAAAGAAGAAGATTTTTGAAAAAGGAATGCTTGCTTGCGTTGCTTTCTTTGCTATTAGAAGGAGTAATTGGTACATTGATAGTGGATTTCTCAAGACATATGATAGGTGTCAAATCTCAATTTATACAATTCTTGGAACAAAACTATGGAACAGTCATCTTTAGAGATGATGTAGAAGCTCAAATTAAAGGTATTGGTATTTTTGGAGGCAATGATCAACCTAATGTTAAATAATTGCTTTATGTTGAAGGTTTTAAAAATAATCTTCTTAGTGTAAGTCAACTTTATGATTTCAATTTTGAAGTTACCTTTTCAAAGAATATATGAAAAGTAAGAGATCCTTATTCTAGAAAGATTAATATAGAAGGAAACAGAAAAGCAAATGTATATACTACTATTTTAGGAGATGTTTCTAACCTTGGATCGAAGTTCTTGATTAGCAATATAGGTTATGTTCATATTTGGCATAGAAAATTAGGCCACATCAACAAAGATATTCTTCAAATCCTTGTCTGTAAAGATATGGTTTCAGGGCTGTTCAAACTCAAGGATTCTTCCTTGAATACTTGTGATGCTTATCAAAAATGGAAACAAACAAGAATAAGATTTGGTAAGAATAATTACATCTCCACCTCACTCCTTTATAATTGCTTCATATGGACTTGGTTGGTCCCTTTGAAAATTTTAGTTTGAGAAAGAAAAGATATTATTTAACCATTGTTGATGATTTTTCTCATTTTACATGAGTTTCTTTCTTATATCACAAAGATGAAGCTTTTCAATATTTTATGAGAATTTGTATTCAAATATGAAATGAAAAGGGATATGTGATCAAAACCATCAAAATTGATAATGGAGAAGAATTCAAAAATTCCAAGTTTGAAGAATATTATTAGTTAAATGATATTCTGCATCCATTTTCTACTTCTAGGACTCCTTAACAAAATGGAATTGTAGAGTGGAGGAACATGATTCTGAATGAAATGGAAAGAACTATTTTAAATGACAAAAACATTCCATATCGGTTTTGGGCTGAAGAAATTAATACAACATGCTATGTCTTCAACAAAGTTCTAGTAAGAAGATTCACCACCAAATGTCCATATGAACTATGCACTGGTAGAAAGACTTTAGCTAGTTACTTTCATGTTTTTGGTGAAAAATGATATATTTTGAATGGATTTAAGAATGTTTGACCCCAAAACCAATGAGGAAATTTTCCTAGGATATTCTATAGTTAGTAGGGCATTGAGGATGTTCAACAAAATAGTCAACAATGTGGAGGAAACTATAAATATGAAAATAGAGTATAGTGATGGTTCAAATTTTCACTCTGATGATTAAGAAATTCCTATTCAAAAAATCTCCAACAATTCTAATATAGAAATTGAAAAAGATTTTGGAATACAAAGTAAGCATGAAGATACTTCTTCAGCTTAGCTCAATATGGCTAGACTTTGAAGATCACATTTCTTAATGATGTTATTGGATAAGTAGAAGATGGAACAAGAACTAGGAGTTAAATGAAAGAGATGTATGCCTACATTTTTTATCTTTCATAAATTGAGCCCAAAAAATTTAGAGAGAGAAAAAAAGAAGGATGAATTTTAGTCATGAAAGAAGAGTTACACCAATTTATCAGACATGATGTATGGGAATTAACTTCTAAACCTAATAACAAGAAAACTATTTTAAAAAGTATGTGTTTAGAAAAAAGACAGATGAAAATGAAAAAATTATCAAAAATAAAGCTAGATTAGTTGCTAAAGGATACAATCGGTAAGAGGGCATTGATTTTGATGAAACATTTGCTTCTATGGCTAGGCTTGACTCAATTAGATTTCTTCTAGCTTATGCAAGTATCAAAGGAATCAAATTGTAC
>MNCI01000898.1:0-19452 GCA_015680685.1 Gnetum montanum
GCCAATTGAGCTTAAGGTTTGTCTCAATGCATCATTTCAATACTTTCTTAAGGTGGTCTAGGGCTTGCTCAAATGTAGCTCCATAGGTGGAGAAGTCATCCATGAAGACTTCCACACCACTACCAATTTGCTATTGAAAAATGCTTAGAACCAGGTGTTGGAATGTGGTAGGAGCATTACATAGACCAAAAGACATCTTATGATATGCAAAAGTCCTTCAAGGACTTGTGAATGTTGTCTTGTCCTAGTCCTCTAATGTGATCTGGATTTGGTTATAGCCATTATAACCATCCAAGAACCTATAGTAGCAATGCCTAGATATTATGTCTAACACTTGATCAACAAATGGTAACAAAAAATGGTCTTGGAATGTTTTCATATTCAGCAGCTGAAAATTGATGCAAACTTTCCACTTAGCACCTTTCTTGGGCACAATAATGAGTGGACTAAGCCACTTACTATCTACAATGGAATAAATGAACCCTACCTTGAGGAGTTGTTCAATTTCCTCTTTGATGATCTCCTTCAATTTGGGGTTCGATCATCTTTGTGGTTGCCTCTTTAGCTTCATGGTTGAATCAGTGTAGATTCGATGTTGACATATCTTGGGATCAACCCCTTTGAGTTTAGGATATGACCAGGTAAAGGTTGTTGACCATTTTTCAACCACATTCAACAACATCTTTTTTTATTTTGGAGCAAGATTTTCTTTGATTATGACTGGCTTTCCATTCTTCAAGAATACATATTCCATGCTAACTAGTAGAGTTTTTAGTTAAAGGGGCTCTTCCTTGAAATTTTTAGGGATTTCCAACTCTCCCCAATATGTATCATCATTTGCATCATTAGCGAGTTGGAGATGAACTTGCTCTAGTTCATCCATGCCTATGACATATGCACATGTTAGGCTCTCAGTTGGTTCCATGCAAAGCGTGCTGCTCTCAAAAATTATGGTTAGCCATTGGATGTCCTCCTATTTTATGGCTACTACGTATAGATACCTTTGAATTTCTGCTTCTAGTGCACACTGCTTGCATGTAGAGATGGATGCTCATTTCACTACCTAAAGTTTCTACACATAATTGCACCCTGTATCATTATATGCGATGCATGGAACTTGCTTTTTCTCAATCTTTCCAAATGCATATTCTTTGAATATTTCTAGGGAAAGATCTTTGATGCCCATTCTTGCAACAACGGTACTTAGACATTCCCTTCCCATGATGATTGGGAAGTTCTCTTTGCAGTTCTCCACCTTGATCACTAGGAAATTAGCAGGATAAGACCAACCATAGATAGTGGTAATAATGTTTTCTACTAGTCCCAATGGAATAGTGATGGACTAGTCTACCAATTCTAAATGATATTACTCCTCTTGAGAGCAGGTAGGTTCCATGCAGTATATATCTCATGAGAGATCAAGTTGACACTAGAACCAAAATTAAGAAAAGCTTTACATGGTTCATTTCTAGTAATTTGTAAATAAATCAAAGAACTTCCAAGATCTACTAAGGAAAATTTCTAGCACGAATCCAATTAGATACGATGTGATTAAGCATCATAGTATGGATCTTGGGTGGTATTTGGTTTGAAGGGGACTTAAAGGAATTTAATATAAAGGAAGATGGAGGAATAGGGTTGTCAACTACAAGTGTATTTGAGGGCTTAGGTGGACTACGTGGTCAAAAGAAAGGTCTTTTATTTGATCAAGTATCCAAACCACTCAATTGATAAAATGATTGTAGATTAATGGCCCTAGTAGCATTTCATTGTTATAGTTGAGTAGGTAGTTCATCTTGCATGAGTGGAGCAAGTGATAGCTATGCAACTGGAGGAGGAAGATGTGCAGGAACATGCGAAGGATAAGGGTAAAAGGTGGTATCCCTTCTTGCATGTGGAGAATGAGTTCAATAATGATTAGAAAGGAGGTAGTGAGATTGGAAAGTAGAAATGTGACTGGAGGAGTCATGTGGAGACAAGGGTTTTTGAACATAATACCCATAGGGATTAGGTTGTTGATAAGGGTATTGTTGCCTTGGTGGTGGAAATGCCCATGACTATGGTTACTGCCATTGTTGATATTGCTCATATCATTGCAAAGAAGTTCCACTTGGATAATACTATTGTTTCTAGTTAGGACTACCTAGAATTGCCTTGAGGATAGGGCAATCTTTTGGGTGTTTACCTTTGTGCGAGTTTTCGATTCAAAGCATACATCATAGACTCCTATAAGTGTGACACTATGGGGAAATGTCTCTTAGGATATTCATACTAGCAGATGTCACATCCACCATCATCATTTGATTCAATTCCCACAACTTCTTCTATTATAGAAATCTTGCCCTTATCTCATTGATAAGCACATTCAGCTTCCTTGCATCTCCTATGCTCATGATCACTAACTTATTTTTTGGACTCTTCAGTAATTTTTAGGACAACTTGAAATCTATTGTCCATGGATTCCCATAACTAATAAACTTTGGCCATAATTTTAGATTGAAATTTTTAAAGTGGTAAGGCTTTCTTATTCATCACCCCATCAAGTGCTGATTCTTCCTCACCATTACGAAATCGAACCTCCTTCTTGTGAATGGAAGGATCATGATAATATTTTTCTACACTTTCTCATTTTCTCAATTCCTCTTTAGCTACCTACTCAATTAATCTTTGGATCTGATGAGCACTTAATTGTGCCAACCGCCCTTGGGCATAGACACTAAGGGTTCTCCTCATTTCTAATCGAAGCCCATCTATAATGTGGTGAAGTTGATCCAATTGAGAATAACCATGACCAAGACATTTGTGCATTAAGGAATAGTATCAGCCAATGGAAACATCCAAGAGTTTGTGTGTTCCTTGTTTCCATCCTTAGATTTGCCTTCTCAAGTTGGACACTCAAAAGTATGTTTAATATTTGTTATTGAATAATTCAAGCATTGTACTCCATCATCTGATAGATTTTAGTTCTAAGGAACAGTATTAGTTTTTTACTTCTTTAATGAGTGTTCGTGGGAACAACTTAAGTTTTTGTCACTCATTCTCTATATTTTGCAAGGCACATGCATCTTGAAAAGCTTAGGGATGGTTCTACAGATATGAGTTATATTCCCCTTCAAATTGAGGGATATTGTTCATGTCTAGCCTTTTGATCTAACTATCCTTCACATGCCTTGTTGAAATTCATACTGCCTCTACGATGTTAAGCATACTCCAAGTAGCAAGCAAAGTCTCATTAAGGCCTTGATTTTGGTACCTCTGATGCCCTCTACTACCCCTTCATTCATGGAATCGTGTCTCTATTGAATGCTTGCACCCCTAGTCTTACCTTGCCCAATAATCCCTTCAATCATTTTGGTCCTATTAGTCATCTTCATCACGGTCACACCCCTTGTGGTTACAATTAGAGCTAAAAGAAGAGGAAAATGATGATGAAGGTGAAGAGGAAGGAGGACTAGCACCATAATGGTGCTTGCTACCACCACTTTGGTGATCACAACCATGATCACAATCTTGTTTCTTGTCCGCATCCCTTCCTTGACTTGCCTCTTTGGATCCCTCTTTGTCATTGGATCCATTCTTACAAGAACTAGGATTATGAATTGTGCACTGCAAGTTCTGGTTTTTACCTCCTTCACCAAAGTCAAAGAGAGGAATTTTAATGAATGGAAAACCCCTAGAGAAAGGTTCTCCATTATCCTTTTGGTACAACAGGAATGGGGAATCATTAAATCTTTTTCCCTTTGCAAATTTAGAACACTGTTCTAATTGGTGATCTCTGAGATGTTGTGCCTTAGTGGGACAATAATCCCTAGCATCACTATCATGCACCTCGTACTCAACATGAAATCCTTGGAGACCCCATTGTATAAGCATTTGTTGGAGCATTGTAGGAACGGATCAATTGGGCAGCAACACAATGTTGCCCTCCATGTCATGCCACCACAACTATTCATCTTGATGTAGGATGAAGGTGAAATTTGATACATACTCATTAGGATGAGCATATACCACTTGGTATTATTGAGGCACCGACGGATGTACTTTGTTAAACTTGGGTGGAGAATCACTCTTGTGAGGAGAAGACATTTTATGTTAGAAAAAATAAAAATGCAGTGTGCTTTTTAAAAGTTTTGTAGTAATTTTAAGATGTGATATGACTCTAAGGTTTGTTTCAATGATTTGAATAATTTTCACTAAGCCATAGATAGTGCTGAAAATAACCATAAGTTCCCTAGCAATAGTGCCAATGATGTGTGACAAGGTACCCCTACACCCAACCATACGAATCATTAAGGTGTTCATGCGCGATCTAGTTGAATTCCATGAACCTATGGTTCTTTAGTGCACTAGTTCCTCTAGAAAGTGAAATGGATGTTGAGAATGTTCATTGTCTTTCCAACTACACTTGTGAAACTTAAGGACATGGTTTAAGTGTAATTGAGGCACATGATTTTTATCATTTTATGTTTTGTAAGTTTAATCACCTACACCAATAATGAAAGGTAGAGTAATTTAGGATCTAATTTATCTACTACCTAGCTAGAATAACACAAGTACCCGTCCCACCTTCTTGGACACATCTTAAACACATATAGCCCTATTGGGTTACCAAATGTGAAGTGTTTCTAGGTTACCAATTGCTACATGTATGCTCGAGGTAGTCGTGCTTGTGTTCATTAACACCTAAAAATTAATTGTTTAATTAAAGTGCATTAAAGCGAAGTGCATGTATATTAAATGCATCAAGGAAATATTAATCTATTCTCTGTGCTACAAGGATGATCAAAAGGATTCATTTTTGTTCCCATCACATTGCTATGCTCAGGTACATCAACGTTCGAACAAAGATCCGCACACACTTAGACTCTTGGTGCAAGCACTCAAAAAATATTCTAACTTTGAAGAAAACAAACTACAAGAGCTTCGTTACTCTATACAAAAGACTATGAAAAACTCAACTAAAAACTTATGAAAACTGTGAGCCCAAGCATTATATTTATAGGCCAGCATATACCCTGCAATATCAGATATTCGACATCGCATCTTGGGCTCCAACATTGTGTATCTGATGTTGAGGCTCCGATATCGGACCTAGTCAAAACATGATTCATCACAAGGCAATAAAATTTTTTAAAAAATGAAGCTATTTAAAGTTAGCTCAAAGTATCAAAGACATTACTATTAAATTTCTCAAGATGCTTTTCAAAGACAACGTAAGCTGTTATATAGCTACCAAACAGAAGTCTATTATTGCTTAAAAATAGAGCTATGAGAGTAATCAGACTATCCCAGAATTAAATGTCAAACATGATACTATCTAAACCATTAGCTAAGCAACTAAGACAAAATGAAAAGAAAAAAACTCACAAGATTAAAACAAAGTAGCTGAATTGATGCCTTTAACAAGTCATGCTTTACAATTTTCAATATATTTCTTCTTTCCAAGATTCTCCCCTCTTTAATTTTACCCTTGAAACCCTTTTTATAGTGGCTTTTAGGTAGTTACAATGATCATGCAAGATTAAGGTGAATTACAAATATTTAGGATATTAACTCATAACCACCATAAGAGGTCAAAACTTCTATAGAAAGTTATAAGAAAATCAAGTCGTAGTTGGCAAGTGTCCTCCCCAATAATCTTCTTTTCTTTTTAATGATAACTTTATATATATTTATGGTATTGAGAAAACCGTGGGTGCATTATGAGAAATGACCACTTTAGAAAAGGTTTAAATCCTTGCTCCTTGAACACGAAATCTTCCTTGTTTAACTCATGGGAGAGTTGACACGTTTCCACACTTAGGATCTCATCCATCGGATAAGGCTTTATCATTTTCCTGCATCACCTGCTGAATTGGCATTGTTGTCATACCTACGTCCATAGCCACGTCCGCTGTGTAAGACTCCACCACCACCTGCTCGTTGTTGACATGCCGCTTCCCATGCCTACGGTTTGTGCTATTGCTGCTGCTATCTGCTATGGAAGGCAACAACATTGTGCTGGTTCCAACAGTCTGCCCAGCGTAAGCCGTTTCGGAGAGGTGCTCAAATCCCACGAAAATCATAAATCTGGCGTTTCCTCTGAATCTGAAGTCCTTGATGCTGAATCCAGCAGGGTAGATTGGCATCTGCATCACTGGAATCATCCAAATCCAAGACCAGCAACAAGAACTTGTAATAGTTGAACTGCCCTTGGGTAACGGCTCCAAATTGGGCCTTTTCGGGAACAAGGGGGAGCAGCAGCGAACTGTTATGATGACGGTCGTGTAGGGCCGCAGGGCCGTCTGCAGAAGAGCATTGTGGTTGGGGCAAGTCTGAGAAGTCCGTCCACGCTGCTTACAGCTTGGCGTAATTAGTGAGCAATGCTGTGTCGCAAATGATATCTCTGTCCACATGATATGAACATTTCTGTGCAGCAGAGTATCAGAAATTCTTGCATTTGCATTTTCATAGTTGCAAGAAAGGTGTGTAGCTGCTGCTTCTCTTCCTCCTCCGCATAGGCAGATTGCAGACTGAAACATAACGCAGCAGCATCAACAACGTCGTTATTGACAGGATAGCCATGAGTTTTCTCGATACAATTGTCTGGGATTTTGTTAAAGTGCATTTTAATCTTAAAACAGGAAGGGGCTTGTTAAGGTAAACCACAAACTGCATATCTTTTCTGATAATTTTACGGCAGATGTTTGACCTTGGATTCGCCTTCGCCTGTGTTTTTGGGTTTCTCACTGTGCTTCTACTGGAATGGAATGGTTAAACCACCACGGATCCTCTATATTTCAAGGCCGCTGTGCAGAGGCTCACTGGTCGGCAATCTGGAAAGTATCATCCAGGGATTTTGGCTACAAAAGTTTCAGAATCAGGAACAAAATGTTCTGAAAAATACAGGATCCATGACTGTGATGTTTCTTATGCGGTTTCTGCATTGCCAAGGGCTTCAAACCAATCATAATGTGAAAGCTTTCCTTCTTCAGAAAGCTCATCAAAATTCTTCCTGGATCCCAGGTAATTAATATTCTTATTACAATATAGAGTATTATCAATGGTTGACAATGGGATAAGAATGTCTATGATCCATTGCTTTAGGCCCCTCATAATGGACTGCGCATTAAGAATGTCTATGATCCATTGCTTTAGAACCCTCACAATGGACAGTGCGCGTAAGAACCAACTACAGATTCTACGAGAATAATAAGGTTAATGTTATTATTAGTTAACTTAAATGCCTGTGGACCTAAGTCATCAGATCTCTTAAGGCACAAGCTTTGCAAAATAACTCATAGAGCTCCTCACAAATGTCAATATTTGCTTCAATTCCTCACCTCTCTTCCTTCAAAAGATAGTGTAAAGCATTTATAAAAGAAGGATGGAACATATTTCATAAAGCTTGCTCAATTAAATGGTTAAAATATGCCAACATTTCTTGCCCTCCTTAAAATGCTTAAAGAAATTTATGCAAGCTTGGTTTTAAATTGACCTATAGCTTTCTATTAAGCTTTTTACAGTGGAGAAAAATTTTCATCGAAATTAAGGTTCAATGATATAAAAACCTCATTCCTAAGAAACAAAAACAAAATTGTACACATGAAGCCATAGCATAAGCTACTCAACAAAAGAAAAAAGAGTGGTCACAATGACCATCTTAGAAATCCTCTTGTCTTGGATTCTATTGTACTTCATTTCTGATGTAATCCAAGCTTTCTTTTCTTCCTCTTATTTTATTGGTGCTTCTGCTTCTTCAACCCTCACGTTATCCTTTGCAGCATTATTTCTAGAAACTATCTCCTTCCATTTTTCAAATGTTGTTTTAATTCTAATACTCAAAGCTTTATATTTGACCTTATTAATGCAAAGGAAAGATAGAGGAACTGCCTTGAAAATCTATGGAGAATCATCATTCACTAAAACTACTTTGGCCCCTACACCTTTGGAGTTACAAGAACTATGAAAATATAATTCGTACTTGCTCTTATCTTTAAATTTCTCTTTTTCTAAGTTATAAACTTCTTAAAGTGTGCAAATTTTGGATTTAAAAACTCTTGTTTTGACAACTTTGTTTTTCCCATTTGAAGTAGTGTTTTCAATCATAAAAGGTTCACTATATATGTGTATTTGATTTGGTTCCCCTTTCCAAGGTAGCCACATATGTGAATAAGCTGTTGATATGTAACCTCAGAAATTTTTACTCCAACTGTTACTCAACAAAACACTATGTGAATTCAGGATGTCTACCACTTGAATAGTTACTCTACTTTTTATATAGGGTTCAGAAGTGATTTCTAGTAGAACATTGGGCAGTTAACCCACAATCTTCCCTCTACTCCTGTCCACTTGAACAATATTTTTATTGAATTGTTTGGGAGTCAAACCAAGTTTTTTGCATATAGATAATGACATAATAATAGATGTAGCTCTAAAATCAACCAAATAGTTGTGAAGATATTTATCTTTTTAACTTCATTGTCAAACGAAATTGAAAAGCTTCTTTATCAAGAGTATAATCATAACTAGTTTTTGTTATCTTATCAATGTTAGATACATAGCTTAACTCTGACTCTTCAATTCTTCTTTTACCTATAATAAATTCTAAAGCTTTTCTCTGTTGATCTCCTATTTATAACATTTGATATATATTGATGTTGGCCTTGACATGTTTTAGATCCTCAATCAAATTATATTCTCCATCTCCACAACAGCTTGGTTTTCTCATCGATTTGTTAAAAGTTTGATTTTGAGTACTTTGCTCTACTTGATCTTCTTTACTTTTATTTTTTCCTTTTCCACTTGGTTCAAAAACCTTCCTCTTAGTGGATGGATCAAAAATAATGTTTGGAGGCATGGAAGTAGTTAATCTTTTTTTTTATCATAGATTATATCTATTTTCTTCATTGTTATTACACTGTGATTACAATATATCTTCTTCAAAACTTGAGAGAGAAGAGGTGTCACTAGATCCATTCTTAGAAGATTTGCTTGCATACTGAACACTAGATAGATCATTATTAAATGCAATATCAAGGAAGTTGGACATAACAACATCATGCTCATCCTCATCATATGCTAACTTAGTGTCTTGATATGTATGTTTCCTATTTTTCTTTTCTTCCTTGATTTTAACTTTTGCTAAAGCTTTTTCTAGTTTCACTACTTTGTTGGAAAAGTCTCTCATTAACTATCCTTTTCTAGATTATTTGCTTTCTAACTCTTGCTCTAGCTTAATACGAGATGGTTCTAGTAATGCTTTAAGTTGGGTAAAATCTTGCACTGGGATTCTAATTTTTCTTCACCTTTGTAAGCTGCAATAATTTCTTCATTATTCAAGTTGAACTATTTTTCTAATTGTATAGATTTACTAAAGTAGTAATTCAGTGTTAGCAAGTTTGGGGTTCTCCTTAACTAGATTGAAATATTGGGATTCACAACCTTAAGATAAGTGTCTCTAAGCATTTCATCTAATGGTCTATACTATCTTTGAAAGAGCCCACAAATTCATTGAAATTTAATGTTGAAATCTCTATTTAACTCTTTAACTCATTGCTTATCTTGTACTAGCCCATAGTACAGTTGTTTTGATCCAGTTAATTGCCAAATTGAGCTAAGAAAAGGCCTTTCATGTCATCCCAACTTGTGATACTATTACTTGGCAAGTTTGAATACCAAATTTGAGCCATATCCTTTAAGTTTGCTATGAATAACCTTTGGGCTTAATCTTGGTGATGAGACGTGGATTGCACAAGCCGTGATATCGCGTACGCGATATCGCGGTCCGCTGCCAAATCTATAAATAAGAGGTGGCACTCCCCTCATTTCTAATCATAGGCGTAAAGTAGCTAAGCTCTGGCGGATTGATCACCTCAGAGATAGAATATTTTCCATGTGCCCGCAGTAGGAGTCCCCCAAGTGAACGGTTCTTTATTCGAGCATCTTTGTACCTGAACGCAAGTTGTGTACGGCAATAAAGACGAGCTTTGTGGATAAACCTTGCAGTGCATGGATAGGTTTAATTAATGTTATTTATTTCTTTCCTAGTAACGCGGCATGAGTACGACTTGGTTATGAGCGTTGACGAACATGTACGGCTAGCCAAGGAATCAGCTACTCATCGCGATTGGATTCTCTCACCCTTACCTCCTAGAACGTGGGACAAGTATGACTTGATTACGAGCATCTACAGATGTGTACGGCTAGTCAAGGAATTGGCTGCTTTTCATACTTAGGTTAGTTAAGTGCCTCAATATGACCGCTTCGAGCACGTGCATTATTTGTGGTAATCCCAGTAATGATTAGCGTTTGGTAACCACAATTGCACAGTTCAGGGTGTGTACGGCAAGTGGGAACAGATGTTGATGCTAGGACTTAGCATTGTAGTTAGAATTAGTTTTAGTCTCTCAACCCTTCACCATTTAGCATAGGAGATAAATCAGAAAATACCGAAAAAATCATATACCTCGGACTTACTTAACCATACACCGTGACAACAACAAGTAAGTCTGGGAAGACAATGATTAATTAACCCCAAGTGTTCCTTGCGGCGTTTAGGCATTTAGTCTACGAAGTTCGACCGGATCGTGCATGCTACACTCGTTTTGTATGGTTGAGTGTAGGGGTACCTCGCCACTCATCATTGGCGCCGTTGCCAGGGACTAAGTGTTTTTACGCCAATTAGAACATTAGGAAATCTTTTACATCGTTGTGAGCCTTAACAAACCTTTGGGTTAATTAGTTAATTAATAACATATATAACGGTGAATAGCACACCAGTAAAATGGCTTCTTCTCGTAAGATTAACTCAGCTAAGGATAGCACAGAAGATAGTCAGCATCACACACATAACCTAGACCAGCCATGTCCTAAACAATCTACGGTGACATATACTCATCCTGATGAGTATGTACTTGATTTTACTTTTATTCTCCATTAAGATGAACAACTGCAGTGGAGAGATTCGTAAGGTAACATTGTGTTACCCCCAGATCGATCAATCCCTAACATGCTTTTCTGTGCCTTAGCACAGATTGGCATGCAAGAACTATTTGTGGAATACGTTATGGATAACTTTGACACAAGGGATTATCATCCCACAAATGCCCAACATATTCAGGACGAAAGGCAGGAGAGCCAACACTCATTGTTTAAGGGCAAGGTCCCCCATGTCCTTAGTGAAATAGGAGATGAGGAACCCCTCACAATGGGTTTCTTAGAAAATGATGTTCCTCCTCCTCACAATGGTGAAGAGGTTAGGCATCAGGGCCTTCGATCAACTGTACATGCTACAGGCTCTAATCCCCGTGAGCACCAACTATTCACGACAGGAACAACCACTCACACTAAGGACGAACACTTAGATCGTTACAACGATCAGGGCCAAAGCAGCTGAAGAGAAGGTAAGAAACATCGCCATGGTGATGGATCTCCTTCCTCTTCTCCTTCATCTCACCATTCACACTCTCCTTGCACATCTGGGCATAGCCATCGTGAGCATAATGGAAAGGGTAAAAGTAAAGAAGATGAAAGACCTCAATAGGAAGGTTGAGAGGAGTTAGGACAAGGGCGAGGACGTAGGGAAAGTAGGGAACCACCACGAAGACATCATAGATGTCATGATAGAAAATGATCATGATGAACCCCTACTCGTAACCCGAAGCATGCTAGATATCACAAAGGCAGTTAGGATCCCCACAAGACACTTAAAAGACAGCAGGATCAAGCATTTGGACATAAATAATATCCCACTTTTTGAAGGGGGATACAACGCTGATCCTCAACATCATTTACAGGCATTCCACGATGCCTGTGCCTTGCAAAATATCGATAATGAGTGGCAGAAGCTCAAGTTGTTCCCAAGGACACTCACCAAAGAAGCAGAGAGCTGCTACTAGTCCTTAGAACTGGAAACTATTAGGAGGTGGAGTACGATGCTTGAACTGTTCAACAAAAAATATCAAACGTACTCCAAAGTGTCCAATTTGCGTAAGCAGATCCAAGGCTGGAAACAAGGTGCTTATGAACCCTTGGATGCTGCCATGGCCCATTACTATACACTGCTACATCGTTGCTCGGGCCATGGGTACGCTAAGTGGGATCAACTTTGCCACATCGTGGATGGGCTAAGAAATGAAGCGAGAAGAACTCTTGGGACTTACGCCCAAGGGACAATTTCCCAACTAAGAGCCCATGAAGTTGAAAGTTTGTTGGAACAAGTAGCGCAAGAAGAGGGTGAGCTACGGAAGAGAGAAAGTGCAGAAGAATACATCTGCGATCCCTCCCTTCGCAAGAAGGGAGTGAAATTTTGTGATGAGGAGGATGAGTCGCCACTCGAGGAGTTGGTGAATCGGAAAACCGTGCCGATCTAAAAGTTAACAATTGAGGTATCGGCTAAGGTAGACCAAATGTGGGATTCCTTAGACTCAAGAATAGAAACAGTCTTAAAAATCGTAGAAGAGTCTAAGGTAGAACAAGGTAGTAACAAAGGCAAAACTAAGTGGAGAAACTTAAGCCCTGCACATAACAAGGGTAAGGGAAAAATTCCTATCTCCGATGAGGCTGTAAATTCTGATTCAGACAATGATAGTGGATGTGAGGTCTACTACTATGACCATCCTAAGGGATGTTGCCCAATTATCTCACATCTGCAGGAGTCTGGGGTGTATGCATTAAATCTAAGACTTAATCAACGGCAAGCACCTTGAAGGTTACCTTATCCACAAGGTAACCCAAGGCAGTTCCACCAACCCTTAACATATTATCCAAGTGGAATGCCTCCACAGCCCATTGGACAACACCAGCAGTGGCAATACCCATAGTCATGGGGGATGCCACTGCCAACACATCAATACCCTTAACGGCAGCCTAATCCTTATGGTTATTATGTGATGGAGGTGCTCAATGGGACAACAATACTGATCACCAAGCCTGTAATGAACGAAGGCATAACATAGGACATCATCAATGAAAATGAAATCATGATGATGATGAGCCTCTTTTGGAAACTCAAAGAATGCTTAACATTGTAGAGGTAGTCAAGATCCCAACTAGGTTTATGAAAGATAGTTAGATCAATTTCTTTAACATAAACAATATCCCAAGATTTGAGGGGGGATATAACTATGACCCAAAAACACATCCATAAGCTTCCCATGATTCCTATGCCTTGAAAAACATTGAAAATGATTGGCAAAAAGTCAAACTCTTCCCCAAGACACTCATCAAAGAGGCTGAAAGTTATTACCAATCCTTAGATTCAGAATCCATTCGTAGATGGAGTACCATGCTGGAACTATTTAATGACAAATACTTGATGTATTCCAAAGTGTCTAATCTAAGAAGGAAAATCCAAGGCTAGAAATAGGGAATACATGAGTCCTTGGATGCCACCATGGGTAGATATTATTCTCTCTTACACTGATGCCCTAGCCAGGGTTATTCTCAGAGGGAACAACTCTACCACATCATAGATGGGCTTAGAGTAGAAACTAGAAGAACTCTTGGGGTCTATGCCTGAGGGAGACTATTTGAACTAAGACCTCATTAGATATAAGGATGATAGAGCATGTTATAAAAGAAGAAGGTGAGTTACGAAAAAGGGAAAGTGTAGAAGAGTATAATAGGGATCCTTCCATAAGGAAAAGGAAGGTTTAATTCTATGATGAGGAGTCACCACTTGACAAAGTGGTGAACAAGAAAACCTTACCCATACAAAAATTTATTTCTAATATTTCTGCAAAGGTTGACAAATTATGAGACTCTTTGGATAAAAAATTTCAAACTACTATGAAGATCATTGAAGAATCGAAAGAGTAGAATAGTGATCATGACCATAGGAGGCAAAAAGAAGTTGAATGTTCCTACTAGAGAGGTAAGGGAAAAGCTACTATAGTTGAAGAAGATGTGGAGATAGACTTTGATGATGATGATGGATGTAACATTTGTCAATATGAACATCCTAAGGTATGTTTTCCTATGGTATCACACTTACAAGAGTCTAGGATGTACGCGTTAAATCTGTGACTAGCAAGAAGGCAAGCATCGACACAATTGCCTTATCTACAAGGCAATCCAAGGAAATTGCACTAGCAATAACAAGCTTATTATCCAAGTGGATCTCCACCACAACCATACAAGAAATACTAGCAGTGGCACCAACTAAAGTTGTGGGGAATGCCACTACTAAGATAGCACTACCCTTATAGGCAACTAAATCCATATGGGGTACTATGTTCAGCAACTTATTTCTCCATGAATCTTTGCAAGCCATGCATCATTCCAACATCACTATTACCCTCCAAAGTACCATCGAACTCATTCACCATCTACTTGAGGGGAGAACCCATATGCATATCACCCTCTGCATGCATCTACACACATCCCTCTACCCTTAACCCAGTTACCTCCTACTCCATCCTTGCAGGGTGAAATTCCCCCATAGCTGCAACAAAGAAATGCTACAAGGGTTGCACATTCACAACTAGCCTTCTAGCTGAGTGGTCTAGACAATCGATCTAGGAAACGACCATTTTTTTAACCCAATAGTCCTCCCAAACCCTCACAATATAATGTGGCTAATTACCCTACATCTTCAACATCCTTATCTTTTGCATCAAACACATTCAAGTACTCTTCAAACCAAATGCCACCTCAAATCCACACCATGATGTTAACTCATGTTGTTTTTAATTGGACCAAGGTTGACAACCTTTTCACAAAAAGATTTGACCCAGGAAGTCCTCTTATTTACTTATAAATTACTAGACATGAGTCATGCAAGGCTCTTCTTGATTCCTATTGCAATGTTAATCTCATCTCCTATGACATGTACAAGGGTTGAAACCTACTACCTTTCAAGAAGAGCAACATCTATTTGGAATTGGTAGACTAGTCAATCACTATCCCTTTTGGGGCTAGTGGAGGACATTGTGACCATAGTTTGTGGGTGGTCCTATCCTATTGATCTTTTGGTGATCAAGGTAGAGAAGTGCAATGTTAACTTTCCCATCATTATGGAAATGGCTTGGTTAAGCATGGTTGATGCACAAATGGGAATAAGGGACCTCTCCTTAGAAATATCCAAAGAAAATAAATTTGGCTGATTAGAGAAGAAGCATTTTCCATGCATTATGTACAATGATAATAGGTGTAATTGCTTGCTAAAAATCTGGTCCATTAATAGTACATTCATCAAAGTATGTAATTAGTGTGCACAAGAAACAGATATCCAAAGGTGCCTATATGTAGCAACCACAAAACAAGAGGACACCTAGTGGTTGATAGTTGAATCTGACAGTAGCACACTATGCATGGAACCCTCTAAGAGCCTAACATGTGCTTATATCAAAGGCATAGGTGAACTTTATCGAGTTCATCACCAACTCTCTAATGATGAAAATGATTATACCTATTGGGGAGAGTAGGAAGTCCTTGATAATTTCAAAGAGGAGCCCCTAGAGTTAAAAACTATACCATTCGGCATGGAGTATACATTTTAAACAATGGAAAGTTGGTTATAATCAATGCAACTCTTACTCTAGAACAAAAAGATAAGCTATTAAGGATGGTCAACAAATGGCTAATAGCCTTTACTTGGTCATATCCCGAGTTAACTGGAATTGATCCAAGGATATGCCAGCATTACATTTACACTAACCTAGCCATGAAGCCAAGAAGGTAGCCATAGTAGTGGTTGAATCCCAAATTGAAGTATATCATCAAGAAGGAAATATAATAACTCCTCAAGGCATGGTTCATCTATCCCATCGCGAATAGTGAGTGGATTAGCCCACTCATAATTGTGCCAAAGAAAGGTGGCAAGTGGCAAGTCTGCATTGACTTTGGGTTGTTAAATATGGCAACATTTAAAGATTATTTTCCATTTCCATTTGTGAACCAAGTGTGGGACACCATTTCTAGGCATTACTATTCTAGCTTCTTGGATAGTTATAGTGGCTATAACCAAATCTAGATTACAACTGAAGATCAGGCCAAGACAACATTCATGAGTTCTTAGGGAACTTTTGCATATTGTAAGATGTTATTTAATCTATGAAATGCCCCCACAACATTCAACGCCTAGTCCTTAGCATTTTTCAACAATAAATTTTGTTGTAGGGTAGAATTCTTTATGGATGACTTTTCTACCTATGGGGCTACATTTGAGCAACCATTAGATCACCTTGAGTAGGTACTGAAAAGATGTGTTAAAACAAACCTTAGGCTCAATTGGAAAAAAATCCATCTAATGGTCCAAGAAGGCATAGTACTGGGGCACTAAGTTTCACAAGAAGGGATTGAGGTAAACCCAAAAAAGATGAGGGTCATCCAAGGAATCGAATGCTAACTAGAGATAGTTAAAGACATCTAATCATTCCTTGGACACATTGGCTACTACTGGTAGTTCATAGAGAATTTCTCTAAGATTGTAAAGCTATTGGTTGAGCTTACACAGAAAGATGATTCATTCATATAGACTAAGGAATGTGAACATGCATTCCAACAACTAAAAGATAAACTCCTCGAAATTCTAATTCTCCAAGTACCAAACTGGTCTAAACCATTTCACATAATGATGGATGCATCTAATTATGCCTTAGGAGATGTGATTATGCAGTTGGATCATAAGAAACATCCATATTACATCCACTACGCAAACTAAAGCAATATGGATGCATAATTGAATTACACCACAATTGAGAAAGAATTGATGACACTAGTATACAATCTCAAAAAGTTCAAGCACTATGTGCTTGGCTACAAAGTGTTTGTGCACACAAGACATAGTGCCATCTACTTTCTAATGAATAAGCCAATGGTAAGCCCCCATATCATATGGTGGCTCATGATCTTGCAGGAATTCAATCTCACAATGATAGATCAGAAAGGAACTAAGAATGTGATCACTAACCACCTCTCTCATTTAATATGGAATAACAAAGAGGAGGAAAGTCCACTCTTTAATTAATTTCTAGATGAACTCCTCTTTATAGAAGTAGTAAATAGAAAAATGCACATAGAAACAACATGGTACAATGACATCCTTACTTACCTTCTCACTTAAAAGATGCCACAAGATCTAGACTTTGGGAAGAAACAACTGTTTCTTCATTGGGTAAAATACTTCATGAAAATCAACGAACACCTTTACAAGATGTGTGCTAATGGCTTGGTTCATTGGTGTGTCCTTGATGCAAATCAACTATGCAGTCTCTTGATGCTCATGAAGGCCCTTACAAAGGCCACTATGCATGGAGATGCACGACCATCAAAATCCTAATTGCAGGATACTATTAGCTTACAATATTTAAGGATGCCCACCAATTTGTCCAATCTTGTGAATGTTGTCAACAAGATGGTGGGATGACCACACAAATGGAGGGTCTTCAATAGTGGATTCAACCACTGGAGCCCTTTGACATATGGAGCATAGACTTCATGGGCCCCATTACACCCATGTCCAATGAAAAGGCATATATCATCGTAGCAATCAACTACTACACCAAATGGGTAGAAGTAGTAGCTATCATTGACTTCATCCATGGCTACTAGATTTGTACAAAAAATTGTTGTAAACAAGTTTGGGGTGCCATATGCACTAATTTTTAACAATGAAACTCATTTTACAAGTGCAACTTTTTAAAAACTTATGTAATGCTTGGAGGTTGAACATAAATTAATAACACCCTATCATCCTCAAGCCAATGGTCAAGTAGAGGTAACTAACCAGGAGATTACAAAGATCCTAACAAGGACCATAAGCAAATATAGGAGAGACTAGAGCACAAAACTTAATGATGCCCTTTGGGCCTACTGCTCAACATGAAAACTCCCTATTGGCTACTTTTCCTATGAGTTAGTGTATGGGAAACTTCCAACACTCCCAATTCAATCTGATCTCCATACACTCTCAATAGCCTGTAAACTAAATCTTGACCTAAGCCTAGCACAAAAGGAAAGACTGATTAGCCTCAACATGCGAAATGAAGACCAATTAGTAGCCCTATCTTTGAATGAACTTCACAAGGCATTTAGCAAACAATGACACGACCTAAGAATACAAAAAGTAAAATTTCAACTAAAAGATAAGTTTATCTACTGAAACCCCACACACATACCCCAGAAAAAAAAATTAAATGTTGTGGGAGGGACCTTACATAATTAGCAAAACCTTTCCTTCTAGGGCCATGACCATATACAAACTTGAGAGCCCAAATAAAAAGCAGTTGATCAACATCCAACAAGTAAAGCTTTTCCATGAGCCTAAGCAACCTAGTGCAATGAATACCTCAATGAATGAACAACCATGCTCAATTTTTTGGATCTCCTCCTTTCAACTCAATTGTGGGGGAGATGGCCATCAATGCTAATCATCCATATGGCTCAATTTTTTTATTTTTTGTTTTTCACATTTTTGATTTTGCAAATTATTTATTTTACACCTTTTTGATTTTCAAAATTTTTCCTATTTTACACCACTTTTTGTTTTACACCATCATTAATATGTTTAAATCTTTCTTGAATCTTTTAAACTTTCTTATATTTTTTACTTTTTTTTGTTTGAGTATGATTTTCAATTTTTGCTAATAAAATGTGCTTTGTGCCAATAGGACACAATGGTGTTGTAGTTGTTACTAATGGTGGTTTATGCTTAATGTTTTATTTGATAATGTATGGTTTCTATTTTTGAATTCTTATACTGATGATTGAGTCATGGTTTCATTTTCATGGAATAGGTAGTGAGTCCATGACATCCACCCATTCACAAACTTTATGGTTTTTCTTGTTTTGGAAGTTTGAGGTCCCTTTCATTAAATAAAATATTTAATAAATTGGTAACCTTGGTAGTTTCTAGAATTGGGAAAGATTCAAAGGTTTGTATAGGGTGTGACTTTAAGGGTACTCAATACTCTTTGTACTCTTCTACTTACTTGGATGCTTGAGTGTTTTCATATTCTTACTATTCCATATTGTCCAATAACAGGAAGTCAAATAAAGTCTTTGCATGATGTGATTTCCATCCAAAAAGAAAAAAAGAAATATAAAAAAATAAAAATAAAAAAACATGATGGGAACTCAAAGCATACCTCTTAGACAAATACACGGGATACAAGCACTGATTATGAGACTTGAAAGACATATTACCCATGCCTGAAGATCCCTTCTAACTAAGGCCCTCATCACTTCCTACTATTTTTTCATTTTTATGGAATAGTGGTTGTTCTATGGATGCACTCTTGTGTCTTGAGGAGGTGGATTAGTCTTGGAGTAGTGATGTGAAGTCACTGAAAGAGATTGGTTTTAGTTTGGACTAAGGATGGATTTGCTCAGGTCCTTCTAAACACAACTTTACAAGGAATTATCTATGACCTCAATTTGAAATTCCATTCCACCTTCTACATCATCCATCTATGTTGACCATAATTCACCTCGCTACCAATGTCCATGTTCTTAATTCCATGACTTGGT
>MNCI01000898.1:20132-32884 GCA_015680685.1 Gnetum montanum
GTATTTAAAAAATTTAAAGTTACACATTATATCTACTAGTCCATGGATGTGTTGTGATCGTAGATGGCACCAAAAGGAAAGAACATGCAAGAAGCAGGACCATCTCAACCTAGGGAGAAATGTCCTAGAATGGGAAGAGGCCAAGAATAGGCCTAGAAAGAATTTCTAGCAACCCATGTCATAGGTTCTCTTAGGAAATAGGTAGAGGTGGAATCTATTAGACAAATTTCGAAACCAGTAGCAATAGTAGAACACTCCCATCAGGATGATACACCAACCTCACAATCGAATTTTGAGGTGACCTTAACAAAGGCTTGCCTAAATCAAATCAAATCGAGGAAGGTCTAGAAAATAGTGCTCTATGAGATAAACTTTGGCCCATTTCTAAAGCAAGCACCAAAAGAAGTACAAGACTAGTTAAAGGCCTCTCCCATGTGGCCAATCATCACTTCCACTAGGGAGTGGTACATGGGAGAGATATTCCTATTCTAGAAAAATAGGCAAGCTAGATTAATAGTGAAAATCAATGACATCTCAGTGTCCTACTCAATGTAGACTATTGCATAAGTGCTTAGGTTACTAGAGATAGGGACAAGTCTTGCTGAGATCCCAATGCATGCAGATCCTAGCATAAAGAAAGAATGGGTTCAATGATATTATGGCATCAATCGTAAGGAGTTTGGTACACTCACAATGGTAGATAGGATTTACTACAAGATTGTGACCTTCCACCTCAATCCCATGGTAAGGCCAAGAAAAATCATTACCTTCTCTACCTGAGCATGTGTTGCTATGAGTGGAAGATTTCCCATCAACCTTTCACAACTGATCTATCTAGAGATACAAAAGCAATTTAAAGAAAATGAATATGAAAGGAAGGCACTCCCCTTCCCATGCCTCATCAAGAAACTTTGTTGAAGGGGAGGAATAGCCCGTTACACCAATGATGTCGTCAAGAAGGTTTTGGTCACCAACTAGGTAGAAATGATGAAAGATAAGATGCTTGCAACAACTATCCAAGAAGAGAAGAAGTGACCACTACAACTACCCAATGGTTGCATGAATACAAAGAATGGCTCTTGAGTGAACAAGAGTAACAAGTAGGCACAAGTGGTGGGGACCCATCCATGTACATACTAGCAATGAGTCACCTTAATGAGCTAGCCCAGAAAATCAATTTGATGGGTAGAGGTGGATCCATCTTCTTAGCCCAAAGAATGCAGCTATCCATAAGGTTAAATCCAAGCACCGTAGAGGTCACAGTATCTCTTAGAAAATAACAATCACTCCTAAAAATATTTGGGAACACTATGACCTTCTTGGTGTGCTTGGAGGAGTGTGAGGAAGCAACAGTTTTGGTGATGTAGCACCAAGGGCAAGAGACTATAGTAGAAGTGGTTACTGATTGTATTGTTGAAAAGCTCAATGCATCTATGGAACTAGTACCAAATGTCACTACACTTAAAGATACGCAGATGTCTACAGGAACCACAAGCGGTAGAATAAATGTAGCACAACATGAAGAACTACTAGACTAATAAGTGGGAACTAAGTAACTACTTTCAAATGTCATTGACCTTCCAGATAGTATTACAACAACCTAGTCAGAGCTGTTTGAGGTAAGGGGCAAGAACATCATATTGGAGGAGAAACTTGAAATAGCCAAGGAGTGGAATGAATGCTTGGCTGTAGAAGTTGTTGAATTAAGGGCCCAAATTTCTAACCTCACATTCCTCAACTTATCACTCACAAGAGATGAAGCTATGGAAAAACCTCATCCTAGACTAAAAGGGGTTGAGGGTGCAATGGAGATGATGGTATTCTACTGATCCTTGGAAGAGGCCACACAACACAAGATTCAAAAGGCCTTGGATTAGACCTGTCAGGAGAATGTGCAAATGATTGTAGAAAATCATCGCCTACGGAATGTTGATGCACACAAGTAAGAATTAACCGATTTCATCTATCAACAATAGGAGTAACTAACTATAGAAAATACAAAACTAAGGAGATTGACAATAAAAAATAGAAATATCTCCATGGAGGAGGTCTGTGCCCTTCACTAGAAAACTACAATCGAGGTAACTACCTAGAAATTAGAGGCTCTCAAATTTGAGAGAATCAAGAACCATTAAAGAAAATAGGTCAATCTACAAAAGGAAGTAAATGAAAGACACATCTAGTTGGCAAAGGTAAAAGTCAATAAAACCCTCCAATAGTGCCAAGAGAGAAAAGAAGTGTGGCAACCCATCGTTGATGGGATAAACACCTACAAAAAATAGAAAATCTACATGAAGGAGCTGCAAATTGAGGAAATGACAAAATAGTTAGAGCTTATCAATCTTTATTATGCAAATTTGGCCATGTTGATTATCAGAAGGTCACCGTTAGAGCTTAAGAAATAGATGGCCAACTTGTACTTGTTATACAAGGTTGAGTTCAAGCATCACAAAGACACCAAGTAAAAGCTAGTAGTGGAAAATGTTGAACTTGAAGTTTTCAAGGCATGATTCATAGATCAATGATCAACTGTTGAGAACTTAGCCAAGAGGATGAACAACTATCAAGAGCTATAGGACATAGATAGAGCATTTAATATTGAACATAAACAGTTTGTTGCCTGGTTTGTCAACTTGAAGGAGATGTTCTCGATAATGCCCTATCTATGAAATATCCCCATTGTAGTCCACATTGGTAATGCCACGTGGACTATGAATGATCCCTAGAGAAAGGAGGAGAAGATGAAGACATTTCTAGATGCCTTTTTGATTTCACCATAGGTTGTAGTCATGGTAGGATAGCCACAACTACCTTAGCTACTGCACATGCCTGAAGCTGAAGAAGGTCTTTTAGAACCTCAAGAGCCTCCACTGCCTCGGACTATCTGATCTTCTCCACTACCTTCATGCCATCAGAGAATGTGCTGTCAATTTTTTATGTATTCATGCCATGGTATTCAATTTTTTGTCATGAACACCATAATTTTTGTAATTTCTTGATTCGTGCACTTGGGCACTCAATTTTGTCAATTTAGTTTGTTATGTCAAGAGTCAGCCAATAATTCCATACCCTCCTACTTTTGTAAGAGAACTTGAGGATGAGTTTTCATTTAGTCATGGGGGTATGATGAGTGTCAAAGTGTTGCATCAATGGACCCTTGTTGATGTGGCCTTGTCGATGAGCTCCCATCGATGGGGTCTCATTTACGTGGTCTTGCCCTATCGATGGGGCTATGTAAACATAGTATTTGCTACATCTATGGGGCTCTGTCAACATAGTACTATACCAAAAATTATAAATACAAGCTCCCCAATCATGTTTATGCATTAGAAGTCATAGTAGTAGCAGAGCTCTTGTAGTTTGTTCATTTGAAAGTTAGAATATTTTCCTGAGTACTCACAACAAGAATTATTGAGTGTACAGATCTTTATTCGAGAACTATTGTACCTGAACCACACCAATGTGTATAAAAATAAAGATGAGTTTTTTGATAAACCTTGCAACATTCTCAGTAATTAAGCTAATTAAGTGATTAAGTAAGAGAAGATAAATAGGTTAAATACATAAGTATGATCACTTCGAGCTTAAACATGTATTTGCTTGGTAATCCCAACAGTGCTATTGCTTGGTGCACCTAGTAGCATAGCACTTGGTAACCCGACAGTGAATACATGGGTTTAGGATGTGTATAGAAAGTGGGACTGGATGCTTATGTTAGGACTAGTTATAGATTAGTCAGTTAGTTAAATTAAGTTAGTTATTAAATTACTTCACCTTTCACTTTAAGCACCAAGAACATAAAACATAAAATAATAAAAAACATATATCTCAATTACACTTAATCATACCATGTGCATCACCAATGTAATTGGGAAGACAACGAATGACCTTAGGACAAGGTTCACTTCCTAGAAAACTAAAGTATCAGAAACTATAGAGTCCACGGAATTTAACCGAATCATGTATGAATGCTTTGTGATTTGTATGTTTGGGTGTAGGGGTACCTCAACCACTCATCAGCTATTTCAAGTTGCCCCTCCAATATAATGCACTTGTTCTTTTCTTCTAGTAGCTTTGACTGGGTTGTAATGATTGTATCCAGAAGATCAAAGATATCTATAATTAGTTGCCTAGTTTCCATGAGTTAATCTAGTAACTCCTCATGCTAAGCTATGCTCAATCTATCACTAACTATTCCTGCGAACATTTACACATCTTTAAGTGTAGAAACATCTGATACAGATGTCATAGGTGCATTCAAGGCTTCAAAAATTCTATCAACAATCACCTCTACTATTGTCTCTTGTCCATGGTGCTATATCACCAAGACAATTGACCCCTTACCCTCCTCCAAACATACCAAAAAATTAGTGGCATTCCTAAAGATTTCTAGGAATTTTTGTTGTTGTGAGAGAGATACCATTACCTCAAGGGTGTTGGGATCCAATCTCATAAGTAGCTACATTCTTTGGACTAAGAAAATTATCCCACCTCCCTTCATCTAACTAATGGGTTGAGCCACTTCATTGAGGTGACTCATCATTGGACGATACATAGATGGGTCACCACCACTCATGCTTGTTCACTACTCTTACTCTCACAAAAGTTGCTCTTGGATCTTGTGCATGTGCTCAAGAGCAATGTGGATCTCTAGCTTTGTTTCATGAGTGGGTGGTGGAGCTAGTGGTTGCTTCTTCTCTTCCTTAGTCATAGCAGGGGTCTTATCCTTCATCATTTTTGGCTAGGAGGCAACATGAGCATGCCTAATTGTGTGATTAGCATAGCAGACTATCTTTGCAATTTTGAATAGTTTTCAGATAAGGCATGGAAAGGGTAAGGTCTTCCTTCCATGTTTTTTTTCTTGAATTGCTTCTCTATCTCTAGATAGATTAGCTTTGGAAGGTTCATAGGGAATTTCCCATTCAAAGTGGCACACACACAAGTAGAGAAAATGGTCACCTTATTGGGTCTCACCATCAGATTGAGGTGGTAGGCTACTATCTTAAGATATACATGCTCCATTGATATGAGTGCATCATAATCCTTGTGATCCACCCCATAACATTGATGGGTCCACTCCTTTACCTTTGAATCTACTTGTATGGAGATCTCTGCCAAATTTGTTCTAATATTAGGCAACCCAAGGGCCTATGCAATGACCTCCATTGAGTAGGACATGTAAATGTACTTGATCTTCACAATGGCTCCCACCTACCCATCATTCCAAAAGAGATATATCTCTCCCATGTACCATTCCCTACTAGAAGTGATGAGCAGCCACATGGAAGAGTTCTACAACTACATTTTGACTTTTTTTGGAGCATGTTCTAAGAATGGTCCAAAGTTCAATTCTTAGAGAACTAAATGTTGGATGTCATGAGGCTTGATTTGATCAAGGTAGGCTTGAGTTAATGTGACCTTAAGTCTTGGCACTGGTGCTAGTACCTCATCTTGATGGAATTTCTCAATTATGACCACTTCTTTGGGAATCTATCAAACAAATTCCACTTTGGACACCTCTCAAAGAGGTCCTATCACAAGAGTTTTTACTACCTGTTCTTGGGCTTATTCTTGTTGATCTCTTTCAACTCTAGGTTGTTTGTCCCTTGGTTAGGATGGTCGTCCTTCTTGCAAGCATTTGGATTTAGGTGCCATCTGTAATCACAATATGACCAAAGATTAGCACTTAATGTGTAACTTTGAAATATTTGGAATACCTTATCTCTTAGGGTAGTTACACTTGGCTAAGTTGTGATCATGGTTGGTTTGATTATTTTAATATTATTTTATTATTACATGATTAAATAGGTTACTAGAGTGTGTTGGAAGGGTTTAACTCTAATTAATTAGTATTTGAATATTATTGATTCATTAAACTCATGGGAGGAGTTAGAAAATTGTTTGAAAAATTTAGTCATTGGAAACCTAAGGTTTGTGGCCCTTACAACATAGAACATATCTTTGGAAGCTACATGACTAAAAAATTTGGAGAATCAAACAAACGATTTGAAAGTTATAGGCTCTAGAAGGTTTTGAGCTCTAAAAAATTACAAAAACTCCCCTTATGTTTGAAGAAAATGGCAAAAAATTCCTAAATGATGGGTGTTATATAGAGTTTTTTCCATGAGTTAACTAGGCCTAGTTGACATGACTATTGATCATAGTTGACCAATTCAAAATTCGAAAAAGACAAGGATTTTTTTAGTGAAATTGGAATCAAATAAAAGCCCAAAAAGCCAAGAACACGATGAGACACATAAAGAGGACTTGATATTTCACAAAAGATGAAGATTGATTAGAGAAATTCCTTAAGGAGCACATAGTTAAATGCAACCAATGGGGAATGCAAGAGATTTGATTACCAAAATGCCTAAGGATAAGTGACTTAACTAACCCAACCAAGAGACATGCAAGTGGATCCTCTCCATAGCAGGTTTATGCCATTTTGCCCTTGCATAACCTCAACTAAGAAGTTTGTGCACCCCACAATTGATTAATGGTTACAAAAAGTTAAGGACTGAATCCGAAAGGATTATTTAATAATTTCAACACATCAAACTAAGATATTAAGAAAAACATGAAAATCAACAATGAGGTGAGTTATGGAAAGCATTGATAGATGAGAGAGGAAGTGGAATGAAATTCCTAATCATGGTCACATGAAGTCCCTTGTGGATTTTATGGTTACATGATAAAGTCTATCCTTAGTCCAAATCAAAACTAACCACTTTTAGTGACTTTGCATGCTACTCTAGGACTAGATCACCCTCTCAAAATACAAGAATTCTCCCACAAATCAAACACTATTCCTTATTAGAGAAGAAAAGAGAAGCAGGAAGTGAGAAAGGGCCTTAGTTAGAGGGGACCTTTAGGCATGGGTAACATGTCTTTGTAGTTCCATAACTAGTGCTTATAGCCCATTATTTTTTCTAAGGGGTGCACTTTGAATTCTCATCATGTTTTTTTTTCTTTAAGAATTCTATGTTTTAATGGATTTTTGGATAGGAACCACACCGTGCAAAGACTTATTCAACTTTTTATTATTGGTCAACATAGGATGGTAAGAAATCCATGAAAAACACGTATGCTTCTAAGTGAGTAAAGAGGCATAAAGAGTACTAAGTTCCCTTAAAGTCACAACCTTTCCAAACCTTTGAATCTTTCCCAAGTTTGGAAACTACCAAGGTCTTTGTTAAAGTTTCATTAATGAAAAAAGGGACCTCGTATTTCCAAAACAAAGAAAAATATAGAGCTTGCAGATGTGTAGATGACATGGACTCACTACTTGAATCATGAGAAAGAAACTTTGTCTTAGTCACCAGTCATCAAAATTCAAAAGTAGAAACTAGACATTAGTAATAAAAAACATTAGGTGCAAACCATCATTGGCAAAAAAACTATAGCATCATTGTGTCCTATTTGCAAAAAAGTAATTTTATTAGAAAACTAAGAAAATTCACACCAAAATAAAGAAAAATATAAAAAAAATTGTAAAATATTCAAGAAAAATAAAAAATGCTAATGATTTTCTAAAACAAAAATTTGAAAAAATAACAAAGTGTAAAACAAAAAAGTATAAAAACAAAGTGTAAAACAGAAAGGTGTAAAACAAAATAATAGAAAAACTAAAGATCTATTGTAATGATTAGCATAGATGGCCATCTCCCCCATGACTAAGTTGGAAGAAGGAGATTCTAAAAATTAAGCGAGATTGTCCATTTGAGGAGGCGTTGATTTCACGGGCTTGCTTAGGCTCATGGAATGGCTTAACTTGTTACATGTTAGCCAATTTTTTTTTGTTTAGGCTCTTAGGTTTGTAGATTAACATGGACCCAAAAGGAAAGGTTTCATAAATAATATAAAGCCCTTCCCAGAATGTTTGGAACTTAGTGCATTGAGGTATGTGTGTGGGGTTTTAGTAAAGGACCTTATCTCTAGGTTTAAATTTGACTTTCCTTATTCTAAGGTCATGCAATTGTTTGTTGAATGCCTTGTGCACTTCATTCAATGATAGGACCACCAATCTATTTTCATCTAGCACATTAAGGTTGATCAATCTTTCTTTCTATGCTAGGCTAAGGTCAAGGTCAAGGTCACAAGCTATTGAAAGTGTATAGAGCTTAGATTAGATAAGAAGAGTTGGTGATTTTCCAGACACCAACTCATAGGGGGAGTAACCTATAGGGAGTTTCCATAGGGAGAGTATATAGCTTTACTTGATCATTGGCTTGGGGATGGTAGAATGTTATTATTTTATGTTCAACCTCCAAGCATTGCATGAGCTTGTGAAAAGTAGCACCTATAAAATAAGTACCATTATCAGAAATTAGTGAATATGGCACTCCAAACCTATTAACAACAATCTATTGTACAACTCATGCAATCATGGAAGATGTACAATTGGTGATGGCTATTATTTCTACCCATTTGATATAATAACAATAGTGACTATTATATACATCTTTCCATTTGACATGGGCATGATGGAAACCATGAAGTCTATGCCATAGATGTTGAAGGGTTCTAATGGTTGGATCCACTATTGAGGTTCATCCATTCAAGTGGTCATCCCACCATTTTTTTGAGAGCATTCACAAAAGCATATGAATTGGTGAGCATCCTTGAAGATTTTTCACCAATAATACCTTGCCATTAGGATCTTAATGGTCATGTGTCTCCCTACATAGTAGCCCTCATTAGGACCCTCATAAGCATCTTAGAGAACATGCAGTTGAGCAGCATCAGGAGCACACCAATGAACTAGTTCATCGACGCATATCTTCTAAAGGTGTCCATTGATTTCCATGAAGTGTTTGGCCTAATGAAGAAACTATTATTTCTTCTGGTGATCCAAGTCTTGTGACATCACTTAAGTGAGAAGATAAGTGAGGATGCCATCATACCATGTAAGTTCACTGGGCACTTGTTCATTTATTGCACTAGCAAATAAGAGTTCATCAAGAAATTGGTCAAAGAGCAAGCTCTCCTCCTCTTTGTTATTTCATTGTAACCAAGACAAGTGATTAGTAACCATTTTCTCACTTCCCTTTCAACCTACCATTGTAAGATCAAACCCTTGCAAGATCACTAGCCACCATATGACACGAGGGCTTACCATTAGCTCATTTATAAGAAAGTGAATGGCACTATGGTCAGTATCCACAAACACTTTGTATCCAAGCATGTAGTGCCTAAATTTCTCCAAAACATACATCACCACCATTAACGCTTTTGCCATTTTTGTGTAGTTAAGTTGTGCACCCACAATGCTTCAACTTGTGCAGTGGATATAATAAGAACATTTCTAATTATCCAACTACATAAGCACAACTCCTAAGGCATAGATTGATGTGTCTATCATGATGTGAAATGGACAAGACTAATCAAGTGCTTGTAGAATTGGAGTTTCTATAAGCTTCTCCTTAAGTTGCTAGAATTGTTTTTTCATTCCTTGGTCCATATGAATGGAGCATCTTTCTTTGTCAGCTCAATCAATAGGTTTGCAATCTTAAAGAAGTTTTCTATGAATCACCAGTAGTAGCCAATGTGTCCAAAGAATGACCAGACATCTTTAATGATTTTTGGCTGATGGGTTATTCCTTGATGATCCTAATCTTTTTAGGGTCCACCTCAATCCCTGCTTGTGAGATTTTTTGCCCCAACATAATTCCCTCTTAGACCACCATATGGCTCTTTTGCCAATTAAATTGAAGATTTATCTGTAGACACCTTTTAAGCACTTGCTCAAGGCCATCTAGGGCTTTCTCAAATGTAGCACCATAGGTGGAAAAGTCATTCATGAAGACTTCCATCCCATTACCAATTTTTTGCTAAACAAATGCTCAGGACAAGGTGTTGGAATGTTGCAGGGGCATTGCATAGACCAAAAGGCATATTTTTACATGCAAAGTTCACCCAGGGACTTATTAGTGTTGTTTTGGCCTAATCTTCAAGTGATATCTGAATATGGTTATAGCCACTATAACCATGCCCAGAGATAGTGTCTAACACTTGGTATACAAATGGCAATGGGAAATGATCTTTATAGGTTGTCATGTTCAATAACCTGAAGTCAATACAGACCTGCCACTTACCACTTTTCATTAGCACAATTACAAGTGGACTAATCCACTCTCTATCTACAATTGGATAGGTGAACCTTGCCTTGAGAAGTTATTCAATTTTCTCTTTGACAACCTACTTCAATTTGGGGTTCAACTACGACTACAACTACCTCTTTGGCTTGATGAAAGGATCTGTATAGATGCAATGCTCGTAGATTCAAGGATCAATCTTTGTGAGTTTAGGATATGACCAAGCAAAGACTGTTGGCTAATTGTTGACCACCTTCAACAACATCCTTTTCTACTTAGGAGCAAGGTTGACATTGATTAGTACAAATTTACCATTTTTTCAAAAATGCATATTGCATGCCAGTAGGTAGAAGTTTCAACTCTAAGGACTCATGTTTAAAATTTTTAAGGATTTTCAACTCTCCCCAATTGGTATCATCAAGTTTATTATCGAAGAGTTGGTGATGAGCTTGCTCTAGTTCATCCATGCCTTCAACATAGGCACAAGTTAGGCTCTTAGTAGGTTCCATGCAAATTTTTCTACTTTTAGAATCATCTATCAACCATTGGATGTCCTCCTATTTTCTGGTTGCTACATATAAGTACTTTTGGATTTTAGATTCATTTTCACATTGTCTACATGCTTTGATTGATGTACTTTTGATAGATCAAAGTTTCTACATACAGTTGCACCGAGTATCACTATACGTGATGCATGGAACTCTTTTTTTCTCCATCTTTCTAAATGCATTTTACTTGGAAATCTCCAAGGAAAGATCTCTAATGCCCATTCAGTCATCAATAGTACTTAACCAAGCCCTTCCCATAATGATTGGAAAGTTTCCCTTGTAATTGTCAATCTTAATCACTAGGAAATTGATAGGATATGATCATCCACAAATAGTAGTCACAATGTCCTTCACTAATCCCAAGGAAATAGTGATGGGATGATCTACCAATTCTAAACAGATGTTTCTCTTCTTAAGATTAGGTGGCTTCCGAGCTTGGTACATTTTATGGGAGATCAAGTTGATACCAAAACTTGAATCAAGAAGAGCCTTGCATGGCTCATTTCTAGCAATCTAAAAATATATGAGAGGACTACCAAGATCAGCCCTTTTCTTGGGAAGGTTTCCAGCCTTGATCCAATTAGATATAACATGGGTTAACATGATCATGTAGATCTTAGAAGGTATGAAAGGCTCTTGAAAGGAATGGATGCAAAGAATAAAGGAGACATAGGGCAACCAACTGCATGAATCGGTGAGGGTTTTGTAGGGCTATTGGTTTGGAAGAAAGATCTTTTAAGGGATCTAATTTCCAAACCACTCAGCTAAGGAATCAGTTGTAAACTAATAACCCTACTAATGTTATGTTGCTATAGCTATGAAAGAATTTCACCCTACATGGATAGAGTAGGTGGTAATTGGGTTAGTGATAGAGGGACATGTGCTAAAGGATGAGGAGGATGATAAGGATATGGGGATTTCCCTCTAGGAGATGGAGAATGAGTCCTGTAGTGCTCTGTAGGGTAATAGTGATGCTGGAAGGAAGCATGACTAGAAGAGTCATGTAGAGACATGAGTTGCTGAACATAGTATCCATATGGATTAGGTTATTTGTAAGAGTACTACTACCTTGGTGATGACATTCCCCACAGTACTACTTGTACAGTTGTGGTAGAGCTCCACTTGGATAATAAGCTTGTTGTTGTTGGTGGAACTACCTTAGGTTTCCTTTAGGATAAGGCAACCTTCTAGGTTCTTACCTTCATGCCAGTTTGGGATTTAAAGTATACACCCTAGATTTCTGTAAGTGTGACATAACAAGGCAACATCCCTTAGGATGTTCATATTGGTAGATGACACACTCACCATCATCATTTAATTCTAACTCCACAACCTCTTCTATTGCAGCAGCCTTACCTTTACCCATTTGGTAGACATGTTCAACTTCATTCCTTCTCTTGCTATCATGATCACTACCTTGCTCTTTCGATTCTTCTACAATTTTAAGAGGAGTTTGAAATTTTTCATCCAAGCTTCCCACATTTTGTCAACCTTAGTCAAAATTTCAAACATAGATTTTTGAATTGGCAATGTTTTTTGCCACATCACTTCATCAAGTGATGCCTCCTCCTCACTATCATAGAATTGGACCTCCCTTTTTCTAATGGAAGGATCCTAGTTATACTCCTTAGCACTTTCCCATTTTCTCAACTCACCTTCTTCTTTTGCAACCTATTCAATCAACCTTTGTATCTAACAGACTCTTAGTTTTGATAGTCTCCCTTGGGCATAGACCTCAAGATTTTTTCTCATTTCTGATTGGATCCCATCTATGATGTGACAAAGCTACTTTTGCTAAGAATAACCATGGATAGGACATCAATGCAAAAGGAAATAATACTTTCCCATGGTTGCACCCAAAGGTTCATGTGTTCCTTGTCACTAGCCTTGGATTTTCTTTCTCAAATTGGACACTCTAGAGTATGTCTTATATTTTTCATTGAACAACTCGGGTATTGTACTCTATCTATAAATTAATTCTGGCTCCAAGGAGCAATACAAACTTTCTACTTCTTTTGTGAGTGTCCTAGGAAATAGCTTAAGTTTTTGCCAATCATTTTCTATGTTCTACAAGGCACAAGCATCATGAAAGACTTAAATATGGGTCTAT
>MNCI01000898.1:32932-61620 GCA_015680685.1 Gnetum montanum
CCCCCTCCCCAACCAAAATCTGGGGATATTATTCATATCCAACCTCTTGATTCTGCTATCTTTCACATGCCTGGTTGGAATTTTGACTAACGTTGTGATGTTAATATGGTTAGAGTTGCCAACTAAGGTTCATCATTATCATGATTTTGATGACATATATGATGTCCTTTGCTACCCCTTCATTCATGGCAAGGCCTACAATCATTGTCCTATCATTCACCTCCATCATAGTTTTGTCCCATACAGTTTTGATCAAATTCAAAGGAGGAAGAAGAAGATGCAAATAAAGAGGATAAAGAGGGAGAAGGACTGCCACCACCATAGTGTTTTCCATCTCCTCTCTGCTTTTCATGGCCATGATTATCAGGTTTATCATCATCACAATGCTTGCCCGAGTGCTTACCTTGACTCTCACTTCTACCTAAGCTAGGATTGTTGATAGTGGACTATAAGTGTGGGTTCAAGCCCCCTTCACTAGAGTCAAGGGGTGGAAAATCTTCATGTTGAGAACCCCTAAAGGGAGGCTAATCCTTGTCATTTTAGTTTAGCATGAACAATGGGTTAGTGAATTTTTTCCCTTTCATAGCTTCATGGTGCTTTTCCTGGTGCCAATCTTGTTTGCATTGTGTTTTTGTGGGATGGTAGTCCCAATAGTTATGGTCTTGCCCACCTTATTTATCATGGAAATCTTGGATGTCCAACCCCTTAAGAGTTTGGAGTAGCATCCCAGGAACAAATCAGTTATGAGGCAACACAACATTTCCCTCCATATCTCTCCACCACAATTGTTCATCTTGATACAAGATGAAGGTAAAATTGGGTACAAACTCATCTAGATGAGTATACACCACTTTGAATTCTTGGGGCACTGGCCAATTTGATTCATNAAGTGAATCTAACCATTGCAATCATTGTCTTCCCAATTACACTTGTGAAATGTAAAGGTATGGTTAAGTGCAACTGAGGCATATGATTTTTTTCATTTTTATGTTTTATGTTCTAATTTTCCTAAGAATAAAAAATACAGAATTAAAGATATTTAATTTCTAATTTAATCTAACTAGCTAATATTTAACTAATCCTAGCATAAGCATTCATTCCCACTTGCTATACACATCCTGAACACATTTAACACTATTGGGTTACCAAACCTTAAGCATAATTGAGAGTACCAAGCATCAAGCATATACTCAAAGTGGTCATACTTATGTGCTTCGTTTATCACTATTTAATCTAGCTTAATTTCTTACTTAATCAATTATTTAATTACTTAAAGCATTAAAAAATTACATAAAATACTAATAGCATAAAGGAAATAATTAATATATTTCAAAGTGCTGCAAGGTTTATCAGAAAGCTCATATTTATTGCTACACACATTGTCATGCTGAGGCACAATAGTACTTGAATAAAGATCCATATACTCTTTGACTCCTACTACGGGCACTTAGAAAAATGTTCTAACTTTCAAATAAAAAAATTGCAAGAGCTTCGCTACAACTATGAGACTTATTCCCATAAATGTGGCTAGTGATAATGTATTTATAGGTGAACATAGATACTTTATCAATGGGGCCACATCAACACATCAAATCCCAGATCAACATGACCATGTCGATGCAATTGTATCAATGGGGCCACGTCAACGAGGCTTCATTAATGTAACCTTGGATGCAACTCATTGAAAACTATACCAACATGAAACTTTGGCGAATTATAGGTATAGTATAATAACACCTCAAGCATAAATTTCATTTAAGGATTTAAGAGAATGTCAACAAACATAATTTAAAGTTAAGCTTTAGTTCTATTCTTTCTACTTGGGTTATTTGAACATTTTTTTGCTAGTTAATAAAAGAATAACTCATTGGGTAAGCTTGTTGCTTTGTGGGTACTATATTGCGAATTCAACTATAATTAATGCATTGTCATGTCTAATATCATATTTTCTAAGCTATCCTAAAATATTGTATTTTCTGTTAGTGATGAGTTATTTCCATTAATCAAACCATGGGGCTTGTGGTTTGCTTAAGTTCTATAAAAGGATTATGTTGTGGGTAAGTTGTTGAAACCTTAAACAAATTAACTATAGGTACACCCAAATACATATAGTCAACACGATGCATTAGAAATATTATAGAGAAATATAATCATGTTAGATTAGCATGCCCCCTTGAATTATACTTGTGGCTTACACTCCTGAAAGTATTATGTTGGTAATATGTGAGTTTGAAAACCAAAAATAATTGTAATATAAGTATACCCTAAGATATATAGTTTAATTAAAAATTTTTAACTTAGCATTACCCACCAAGATCAAATCCATGACTTGGAGCTTTTAAATCAAGAGTCTTACCACTAGGCTAACACTTCATTGTTTATGTTGGTAATATATCTCATGGTATATACAATTATCTAGTTTTAGTTCCATCACTCCTAAAATATTATGTTTGTTAGTATATATCTCATGGTATATACAATTATATAGTTTCAATTCCAACACTCCTAAAATATTGTGTTAGTTGAAAATTCAATTACAACAGAACAAATTCAAAAAAATTTCAACTAATTATTTAAAAATTATTATGTTAGTTGGTATATATCTCATGGTATATACAATTATATAGTTTTGGCTAAAACCTTTATTTACAATATGAAATCTATGTCATTATTCTCTTAAAAGTTCATTTAAATATCCATTGTATTGAGTGAGATATCAACTTTGCAAGCTCTACTATCTGTTTTTGTCCAAAATCAAGAGAGCAAAAGTGACTCTATGTAATTTGTATATAACTCTTTCATTTTTTAGAATTTTTGAATGATATTTATTGGGTTTGAAAGCCAATAGATTTGGCTATTTCCAAGTAAACAATTAGCCAAAAATATTTTCTGGTGATAGAATTATAGACTAATGCATTTGCACAACCAAATTTGGTGCATTTCCAAGTAGTCCCAAAAGAGTAGTCTTCAAATCATAATTTCTATTGCTTTTTTGTGTTTATTTATTTGATGTTGTAGGAAATATTTATAGGATTATAGAAATACATATATTAAAGGCTAAGTCCCAATATTATATGAGATATAAGCATTTTGTCTTTGGTTGTTCAAGCTCCTAATTCATAATTCAAGAAGATTCATTTAGGAGTCCTTTCATCATATTTTTTAAGATTGGTACATGAGTATATAAACTACACATATTCCAAATCCTTGAGAGCTTTCTTAATAGGCAAAAATTGGTATTAGAGCCTAAGGTTAAATACTTTTAGGAGCTTTAAGAGGGTAAGATGATCAAGGAGATTTCCAAGTGCTCCATCATCTTTGATGGTAAAAAAGCTTCACCTATTTGAGTCACTCAATGAAAAGCTTATTTAAGCTTTTTTGTTGGAATGAGGTAGTTAAAAATGGCTTCAAGGAAGATATAAGAAAAATTTATGAAGAAAGCAAAAAGAAGAATTCACTAGCTAAGATGATCTTGGTTGGCTCCTTGCCTAAACACATAGGGGCCAAGATCATTACCAAGGGTAAAGCAAAGGAGCATTGGGATGCTCTTTCTAAGGAGTATGATGGTACTAAAGAAGTTATGTAAATAAATCATCTCAAACATAGAAATGAATTTGAAAACCTTCATATGTTTAGAGGTGAGTCTTTGAATGCTTTCCTTGATAGGCTACAAATAATATTTAGAAATTTGGATGCTTTTAGAGTTGATATATGTGAGGAAAAAAGGGTTTAAAAGGTTGTACAAATCCTTTATAATATTCCAAAATATAAGATTATTATTATTTCCTTGATGCATACTAAAAGTATTAAAAATATGACAATTAATGAGCTTGCAACCTCCTTGAAAGCTTTAGAAGAACTTGAGTACAAAGAGAAGTCCTCTAGCCAAGCCTTCTATAGTAATTAATCAAGAGGAGCCAAAGGTAGAGGGGGCAAAGGAAGAAGAGGAGGCTCATCTCAGCCTCAAGAACAAGCTCCAAGCCAAGCTTCATCTATAAATTAGTAGTAAGCACCATCTCACAAGAATGAGGAAGAGGAAGCAAAAGGGCAGGAGGAAAAGTCAAAGGAAGAGGCAATCAAGGGCCAAGAAGATCTTGCTCTTATTACAAGAAGAAAGAACACACAGAGGAGTGTTGTTGGAACAATTTGCATTTTTAACATCTTTCTTTAAAGGATGATCCATACACCTCAAGGAAACAAGAATCTGCCTTATCTTTAGTCCCTACTACTTCCAATGACAAAGGTAAGAACCATGAATAAGGTATGAGTTATTCAGCTTTGATATTCTCAAGAGATTTCAAAGCTTCTTCTTGGATCCTAGATAGTGGTTCTCCAATCACATGACATCCAATTATCTAGGTTAGTGTATCTAAGAAAAGGAAAATTTTGGTAACATTAGAATAGAAGATGGAAGCTTTGTGTAGATAGAAGATGTTGAAGATTGCAAACTTAAGCTATAAGAGGATCATAAAATCAAAGTAAGTGATGTTTTCTATCTTCCCCTACTTTCTACATTGTTGATCTCCATTGGATAAATGATTTCTAGGGATGTCATAGTATTGTTTAATGAGAAAGGTTATACCTTGAGCTACCAAAATGGCATAATTGCAACCATTCGTAGACTAGAAAATCAAATTTATGCTTTATCCTCTCTATACAATTATCAAGAAGTTTCTGCATGTATTAGGTTTGATTATCCTTCCATACTTTTGAAAAGACTATGAAATAAAAGGCTTGACCATGCTAATTACCTTTCTATTAAGGACATGATCAAATCTCAAGCTGCCATTAGGGTAAAATGTTTTCAAATTCCAAATGAAGTGGATGAAGGTTGTGTCTTTGGTACAAAAAAATCCTTGTCATACAATGTGCACATGGGAAGGAAGGAGAACCCATTAGAGCTCCTTTACATGGATCTTGTGGAACTAAAGCAAAATACAAGCCATCAATGATGCTGAGTATTTCTTCACAATTGTTGAGGATGCCACAAGATATACTTGGTGTTATTTGCTACATTGCAAAGATAAGACCTTACCTCGTTTTAAATATTTTAAAAACCTTGTTGAAAATCAATTGAATGTAAACATTTAGGCTACTAGTAGTGATAAGGAAGGAGAGTTTGTTGATGATGAGTTTGATGAATTTTGTAATTTAAATGAAATTAAAAAGAAAACCACCACTGCATTTTCTCCTTAATCTAATGATGTGGCAAAAATAAGGAAGACATCTTACAAGACATGACAAGATGCATGCTCAAGCAAGTTCAACTTCCTAACATCTTTTGGGGTGAAGCTATTTACATAGCCTCTTATCTTCTCAACCACTTGTGTTCATCACCAAATAAAGGTATCAATCCTTATCAAGTGATGTATGGTAAGGCACCAAATTTTTCTCACTTAAAAGTCTTTGGTTGTATCTGTTGGATTCACATTCCTAGTTCTCAAAGAAGAAAGCTTGATGATAGGACCATAAAATATATATTTTTAGGATATGATCAAAGATATTCTTCTTACAAATGTTTTGATCCCATTGATATGAATTTTATTTCCTCTTACAATGTAAAATTTGATGAGAATTTGTATGGCTTGTCCTATTTTAAGAAGAGAATTGGAGGTGCAAGAGAAGGTCTCTACTACAAATTTGACAAACAAACATTGGAGGTGCTTGCAAGGATTGAGAGGATGCATCCATCTACTCAAATCCTTGATCATAACATTAAAAGAATATTTACAAGAAGCATGATTAGGTCTCATGTTGCATACAAAACCCTTATTCATAAGCCAAAGAATGTTGAAGAGGCTCTACATTCAAAGTGGAGGCAAGCCATGATGGAAGAAATGCAATCCATTAAGAGGAACCAAACATGAACTCTTGTGGATAGATCCAAGGTAAAGATATTATTGGTACTAAATGGCTTTATAAAATCATATTTAATGTAGATGAATCTATAAAAAAGCTTAAAATAGGACACCTAGCACGTGCTTTTAAGCAAGCAAAAGGTGTAGTCTATGAAGAAATCTTTGCACTAATGGCTAGGTTTGAGACCATCAAACTTTTGGTTTCAATTGTAGCTAATGAAGGCTTCAAACTGTAGTAAATGTATGTTAACTAAACCTTATTTAATGGCTATCTTGAGGAGGAGATCTACATCAAACAACCACCAAGGTTCATCAAGTAAGATGAAGAGAAGAAGGTATGCAGGCTCCAAAAGGCTTTGTATGGCTTGAAACAAACTCGAAGAGCTTAGTTCGAGAGAATTAATGATTACTTGCTAAGTAGGGACTATAAATCATCCTTTTCTAAGCCAAATTTGTATCATAATAATTTTGGCTTAATTGTTTTCATTATTTTTTATATGGATGATAATGTCGTTCTAGCTTCTTATGAGAAGCTTGTTATAGAATTTAAAAAATCCATGCTAATTGATTTTGAGAAAAAAGAACTTAGGACATATGAATTACTTCTTAGATATCCAAGTGAACCAACTTGATAATGGGTCCATTGTTCTCCACTAATGGAAGTACATTGAAGGAACGTTACAAAGATATGACATGGAGAACTCAAAGATTGTAAGTTCTCCTATCTCTTACAACCTTAAGCATACTAAAAATGATGAAGCCCCTCTTGTAGATGACACCTATTATAGGAGCATCATTCGCTCCTTAAGGCTTTTATGCCACACAATATTGGATATTGAATACTCCACTTGCCTCCTTAGTAGGTTCATGGTTGAACCTAGACAAAGCCACTTAACTACTTTGAATTATATCCTTAGATATGTTATTAGCACTCAAAATCTTGGATTGCACTTTGTAAAAGGAGATGCTAAATTTTTTGCATATAGTGATGTAAATTGGGGTGGAGACTTTGAAGACCACAAATCTACAAGTGGTGTCATCATCTTTTACAACAACAACCCAATCAAGTCCAAGAATAAAACCTATGTGAGCCTTTGAAGCACTAAAGTAGAGTACATTGCCATGGGGAATTGTGTCCAACACGTCCTCTGGTTTAAGAAGATATTTAAGGATCTTAACTTTAAAATTCAGAAGATAATTTTGTTGCATTGTAACAAAACATAAGCAATTATGGTCTTCAATGAACACTCACTTCATAAGAAGTCTAAACACATTGAAATCAAGTTCCAATTTATCAAGGTGAAGGTGTAAGAGGACATCATTTTTTCCAAATATGTAAAGACTAAAGATCAACTGGTTAATCTTGTTACCAAGAAACTCCTCCCTTATAGGATGATAGCACTATTTCATAGGATTGGCATTATAAATCTCAAACCTACAGGTTTTCTTTTTCTTTGTGAATCTTGAATAATTTTGTTCTTGTTGTTGTTATACCTGTAGTTAGGGACACGTCTTGGTACCTTAAGGGGTGCTATAGTTTCTATGTTTTGTGTTTTTTATTTCAAATTTTGGAAAAAATATTACAAGAGAAGGAGTAAGTAGAAGAACCATGTGAGTAAGCACATGGAATAGTTATCCAAAGTAAAAATTGTAGTAGGTGTGCTAGATGGATGAAAGCCATCCACCCATCTTAACTTAGTGGCTTCTATTATACCCACTTTTTTGGTTCATTGGAGATTTAGACGAAGTGTGGTCTTAACATTGTTTCATGGAAGTTTGAAAATTAAAACTCCTACATACATCATTGAAAGACATATAATTAGCTTTTAAAGATCTCTAGGGATCATTTGAGTTCATAATCTAGCTTATGGACTTCATTCTTCGTGAAGTATTGGAGGCGATGTGGATTCTAAATATATATTCCTTCAACATCACAAGCCAAAACGCCCCAAAAACAACTTCATAAGACATATTTTCAACCCTTGGAGGCCTTTAGGAACTATTCAAGGTTGTACACTAGCATCTCTGCTTCAATTCCAATGACTTTGGGAAATTTTGAAAAAATGACTAAAAATTTCTCTATGACTAACACTCACACTGATACCAATGTTAACACTGAAATAATGATCTTTAGCATCTTCAAACCTCATTAGAACTATGTTGCAACATGAGCCATGGGTTTCCAAGATTTGGACAACTCATCGACTGTAGTTTAAGCACTCTAGACTTTAGAAATTGATACTTTTCAATAGGTGTTTCTTAGGACATAGAAAATCAACATTTTTTCCTAGCATCAACAAGTTAATGACTTTTCTTAGCATCTTTGAAAGTATCTCCAACATTTCTAAGTCACTTTGCACATCTAGTTTGTAACATTTCACAAGTTTACAAACTTTCTTACACTCAAAAATCATCATTCCAACTCATTTTGGGATCAATTTAGGCATCTTGAATGTTAGAATTTTTGGCTAGGAAAATCACTAAAATTTTTTCTAACTTCCTCATTGACATTGACATTAACACTATTGATGTCAAAGGTTGCTAAGTTGAAGTCAAAGAGCTCAAGAGGCTTATGAATGCTATGAAATGCTAATATGGAGGATGATACAAAGTTTGATAGTGTTGACACTAACACTAGCATCAATGTTAGCATCACTATTCTCAAAAATTGCAAAATTTCATTGTTGATGCATAAATTTTGGTCACACCAACACTGGGAAAGAAAACTCTTTTTAGGAGACTATTGCCTAGGGTGCCTCCTGTATGGGTACAGAAACTCGGGAATAGTCTCGGCTGGAGAGGGCTACATGGCCTTTTGCAAATAATAAGCTAGAAATAAATATGGAATTTAAATTAAATAATTATCTTCAATACAATAAGTAATTAAAAGAACTAAATTTTCCTTGGTCCCGCTAATGTTGCTGGTCTGTGACTACCGATGGTATCCACTGCTGGGCAGGAAGGCTACGATCACCACGAGAGAGGGAGAGAGAGAGAAAAAGAGAGAGAGACTACCCACCACAATCCACACAAGGCAGCAACTGCAGTTCTCAAAGCCTACCATCGTTTTCTGCCTTTGTGCATTGTCGCAGAGAGGAAGATCGTCCACCCACGTCTACACCATTGTGACAAGCTCCTACCGTTGTCGAGAAGACCCACAAGGATCCGATTTTGAGCCACTAGCTCCTACCTTGGACCCTCCTCAAAGATCAACTAGAAGCTTATAAAGAAAAAAAAAAGAAAAATAGAAACTACTACTTAGTGGAGAGGAAGCTGCCCTTTCAGATTCTTAGCCAGAGCCTGTTTGGGACTCCCTCCTCCCGATGATCCCTAGAGCCCCCCTCCAGACTTTATTTTATAGCTACTGTGACCCTCCATAATGATGGCTACGTTCTCTAATTTAAGTGCCCACTATGTCCATAACTTCCAAAACGTCTGCCATTAATGACCGTAACCACCATTATTAATAATTGTAACCGCCATTATTAATAATTGTAACCACCACCATTAATAATTGGTTCTGCCACCAATAATAATTGTAACCGCCACCATTAATAATTGTAACCACCGTTATTAATAATTGTAACCACCATTATTATAATTGTAACTGCCACTATTAATAATTGGTTCTGCCACCATTAATAATTGTAATTGCCACCATTAATAATTGTAACTACCATTATTAATAATTGTAACCACCACCATTAATAATTGTAATCGCCATTACTAATAATTGGTTTTGCCACCATTAATAATTATAACCGCTATTATTAATGATTGTAACTTAATAGTTTAAATGCCCACTACTTGCATGATTTTTATTATGGTGATTAAGAGAGAGAGATAGAGACGTTGATAATCATGGCCCCATGAGAGCATGGGAGTGTTGACATCAACACTTAGCCCCCAAACTTTTAATTGTGTGCTAGTGCAAGGAACAAGACCACTGAAACTTTAAAATGATGCAATAGATAGGAAATCACAAATATTACAAAATAAGCAAATGGAAAATTCAAAGGAAACTATATTAACCTAAACATGATTAAAATAACTATATAATCAAAAGAGAACTAAACATGGTCCACCCAAACCACACCATCTTATTTAATCAAACTCTAAATATATAATTTTATTATCTTAACTACATATATCTATATATAATTAAAATATAATTATGATTTCTTTCATAGTCTTCTTACAAAGTAAAAGCCAACAGCATGTGGACTACTTTGAGCACAAGACCCATACTAAACTTAATGAGGAGGACAGACTCATATTAGATTGTGGCTAGTCATAACTTTCAGATTTTTCCTTGCAACTTTTTTTTTTTTGGAAAATAGGTTCAACAAGGGAAATGGAGGTTAGGGTGAGGATAGCTTCCAGACCCCATCACACTTAAGAACTTATTACACTACCAATGAACATGGTCCTCATTCATTTTTTTTCTTTTTTTAAGGAAACTTTGCCCATGGTGTACTTCATTCTTAAGGTAGGAATTCCAACACGAGTCTGGCCAATTAGCTACATTACCAATGAACACGATCCTCATTCTTTTTTTTTTCTTTTTGAGAAAACTTTGTCCATGATGCAGTTCAACACTTGTGTATGTGCCTTTAATTACAATTTGATAGCATCATAGTAGGTCGCCTGGGTGGCTAAGGGTTCTCAAGTGGAAATGAACACACTTCACACCGTTGTTCATAGGGTAACCATGGATCATGACACTTGAGGGCTAGGGCTTATGAGAGGGAAAGTGGGATTTTCCAAGGTCACCTAGTGATTATGGCCAACCATTCTCCAACATCACCTATCCTACACTCATATGATCATGATGATTACATGATAAGTTAGCACAAATCTCATACTCTATAATCCAACATAACTATAGAAACTAAAACCTTGAAAAAGACTAGGAAGAATCAAAGCATTATTAAAATATATAGTATAAAAGAGATTTTATGTAATAGTACTAGGAAATATTATATAAAGGATTATACTCACATTATTTTCCAAAGGTGCTTTGATGACCCAACGCCTACTAACTCAAAAGATCATAATGATTATTAAAATCATATGCAAAGCAAAAATCAAACAATATGCCAAGAAAGAAATGATGAGAGTGCAAAGAAAATATGCAAATGCAACTATATACAAATGAAATGCATGGTGAAGAGGAAGAAAACATGCAACTAAGAATCTACTAGGTGTCCACGTGGGGCACCTGAGTAGAAATGCTTCAAATGAAATGCATTAAAATTTCTATGTAATCTACATCCTTTCAAATCAGCAATTTTATATACATTGGGGCCAATGATGTTTTTAATTCGAAATGGGCCTACCACATAGGAGAGAACTTATTTTGAAGATTTTCTTGGTCAAATGTTCTACCTTGTTCTGAGACTAGGTCTCCTATCTTAAAGTCTTCACCAATGTACTTCCTATCAAGATATTGTCGATGCTTAAGATTACAAAAATCAAGACCTAATCTTAACTTGCTCGTTCATTTTCTATCAAGTTTTTCTTTGATATAAGTTTCAATGGTAGGTCTACGTCTTGGGGGGTCATCAAATATAGCCTTTCTAGGAGCATGTTCCATGGATGTGTCATTAAATTTTATCACACCTTGAACTATTTTAAGAGGTAGGGTCTTATTTATATCTTTATCTTCCCCTAAATGTGGTGGGCCACTTAGACGAAATCCATCATGTTGTTGATAAGGCAAGGTGTCTCCATAGATTTCTTCACCTTCTCTAGAACTTTGATAGGATTGGATGGGATCCGCATGAGAGACAGGATTTTTTGTAGTTCCACTCACATAGTCATTTTCAACATGTTTACTATTCTCAACCTTAATAACCCCAACATAAAGATTAGCGTTTTGATCTTCCAAAGATTGATTTTTTTGATCCAAGGTTGTCACTACTTGTTTGTAAAAGAGTTCTCGAGGTATAGTCGTGTACTCAAATTTTCCTTTGATAGGGATTAATAGCTCTGAGAAATCTGACCTAAAGAAGCTCCCAAACTTGGCTCCAAAAGTCCTAGATAAGAGCATAATATAGGTAGGTGACATGTCAACTACCAGGATATCTGTGTAACATGTGAACGTAGGGTATTGTTTAAGTTGCACTTTCACTCCTTTTAATGACCATACTACAGGTATATTGGACCCATCGAGTTGAATCACCTTTTTCATTTGTGGTATCATTTGTGCTCCTAAAGTCTTACATACCTCAAGTGGCATGACACTGATATTTGCTCCAAAATCCATCAAAAAATTGTGAACATTCTTTCCTAAAATAATTAGATTTGTTAGGAAAGGAGGTTGCTCTTTCTTGCTCATCATGGAATTGTTTATATTTTATGTTGATAATGTGTTAGGACTTTCTGTGAAGTGAACTTGTCTTTCAAGGGTTGGGGTTGTTTCTTTTCTAGTTTCAAGTGTATGAACTATCTCTTGAACTGCCTCTTTCATTTCATCAAATTGTAAAAGGTCATACATTGAGATGTTAGCTTTGGCTTTCTTCAAATCCTCAACTAGATTGTAAGTCTTAGATCCATCTTTGACTTCTTGTTGAGGTGGAGTTCTTCTAAGTATAGATGGTGGGTTGGATTGTTGTGGAGTGTTTGTTTGGGATGACTCTTTTTTAGTATTTGTGTTACTTTGACTAGGAGCTCTTCTGTTTGGAGGAGTGTAAGGGTCATTCCTAGTTTGTTGTTGTGTGTTGTTCATGATGTCACTAAGTCTATGATAGCGAGCATTAGGTGGGTTGGGGTTGTTTACCATAACTTGCTCCAATGAGGAAACCTCTTCATTTTCTGTTTGATGAGGTACGTTAAGGACCATAATAGGAGGTTTCCCATTTTTTTGACCTTGGGTGTTGTCGCCATATAATGCTAAAAATTGGGGACAAGTCTTCTCAGAATGTTGCCTAGTGTTATGGAAGCGGCAATAACTGTCATTGATGAATGAACTAGGCTTTTCTGGTTGTATAGAGCCCTTGTTGTTGTTTTGCTTTAGTTCAACTACTTCATTGGAAAGTTTTTGAAGTGAAGTTAATATCTGGGTCATTTGATCTTGAGCTTGAGTTGTGGGTTCAACAAGATTAGGTACCTTGTTTGGGTTTATGATGGACTGAACTAAGGCCTTTGACTGATCCTCATTCAAACTAGTGTTAGATGGTAAGAATGGAGAATATGTGGGACTTTGAAAATAGCTATTTGTAGGTTGATTCATTTGAAGGGGAACATGAGTTTGGAACATAGTGTTGGTCATTGGAAAAGTTGGTAGAGATATAGGATTATGTTGCATAGGGTTGCTAACGCTCATCATTCTAAACTAGGTTGAATGTCGTTCATAAGGGTAATTTGTTCTAGCTCCATAGTTTTAGCCATTGCTCCCTGTATTTCTGTTATGTTTGAATCAAATTTGATGCAATAGGCAAAGAATGGGTCAACAGTAGAGAGGTAAAAGTTGAGGATGCCATCAGGTTGTGGGCGCATCTCGCTTGGCACATAGGCTAGCTAGTGAAGGAATCTAAGATTATAATCCCTAACATTCTCCCCAGGTAGCTTTCTTAAATTGGTGAAGTTGCTAAATGTTATGGCAGGGCTGGTGAATTTGTCAAATTGAGTCAAAAACTTATTTTTAAACTTCCACCATGAGTTAATGGAGACATTATGGAGCATCAAAAACCATTGGGTTGCTTTGGTTTTGAAACTTGTCACAAATACCCTACATGCCACATCGTTTTCGACAATGTTGTGGATGCCTAGTAAAGTTTCAAAACATTGTATATGTTGACGGGCATCACTTGAAGGGTTTGTGGGTTCGTAGAACAAATTTATGTTCTGAAGTGACTTTGGGATGTCGTGGTAGTTAGTAAAGTTAAAGGGGTTACTAACCAAGGGAGCTGGGGGTTGATTGGCTACCATCCTAGTCCGGGCTCTCCTAGGAATAAAACTTGGAAAACGTGAAGCTCTTTGTTTCATTAATGTAAAGTGATGTGTAGTTGGTTGACTAGGGGTAGAGGAAAGTTCACTCATAAAAAAAACTATAAAATATAAAAACTATAAAATAGCGTAAAAGAAAAGAAAATATTGAAATAATAATTTTTTGGAAAGAAAAATAAATGTATAAAATTGCAATACTTATAAAATTAAAAAGGAAAGCAATAAAATGCAAGATAAACTTAAAATTGCATAATCAAATAAAACCACCTTACCTAACCCAGGACTAAGGTAAGGACTGCCAAAACATAGATTCAAAAATGGGATTGGAAACAAGGATTTAAAAAAAAAAAAAACAACAAGGAATAAGATTAAAGAAAAATGGGTGATGAGACCCGAAAGTTTTCAAGAAACGAATTTCTGAGAACAAGAGAACAAAGGGCTCAAAAATTCTTTAAAAAGATTTTTCAAGGCAATGGCTGAAAATAGGAATTTTAAATAAAACAAGTTCGAAACAAGAAAAATAAAATTTTTCAGGAAATAAAAATTGAATAAGGACTGGAAAAGGACAGAAAATAAATATTTCAGAATATGGGATAACAATGGTCAAAGAAAGAACAAGAAAAACTGATAAATAAAAGGTTGGCGAAAGACCCTTCTTTTAGCGCCAAAAAGGTGGTGATGCATAAATTTTAGTCACACCAACACCAAGAAAGAAAACTTGTTTTAGGAGACTATTGCCTAGGGCACCTCCCGTATGGGTACAGAAACCCAGGAATTCTCTCAGCTGGAGAGGGCTCGTGGCCTTTTGCAAATAATAAGCTAGAAAGAAATCTAGAATTTAAATTAAATAATTGTCTTTGATATAATAAGTAATTAAAAGAACTGAATTTTCCTTAGTCTCGGTGACATTGTTGGTCCGTGACTACCGATGGTATCCACTACTGGGCAGGAAGGCTGTGATCACCATGAGAGAGGGAGAGAAAAAAAAAAGAGAGAGAGACTATCCACTACAATCCACATAGAGCAGCAACTACAGTTCTCAAAGCCTGCCGTTGTTTGCCACCTTTGTGCATTGTCGCAGAGAGGAAGATCGTCCACCCATGTCTGCACCACTGTGACAAGCTCCTACCGTCTCCAAGAAAACCCACAAGGATCCAATTTTGAGCCACTAGCTCCTACTTTGGACCCTCCTCGAAGATCAACTAGAAGCCTATAAAGAAAATAAAAGAAAAAGGAAACTACTACTTAGTGAAGAGGAAGCTGCCCTTTCAGATTCTTAGCCAGAGCCTATTTGTGACTCCCTCCTCCCGATGATCCCTAGAGCCCCCCTCTAGACTTTATTTTATAGCTGCTGTGACCCTCCTTAATGATGGCTACGTTCTCTAATTTAAGTGTCCACTATGTCTATAACTTCCGAAATGTCTGCCATTAAATACCGTAACCACCATTATTAATAATTATAACCACCATTATTAATGATTGTAATCGTCATCATTAATAATTGGTTCTGTCACCATTAATGATTGTAACCGCCACCATTAATAATTGTAACGACCATTATTAATAGTTGTAACTGCCACTATTAATAATTGGTTACGCCACCATTAATAATTGTAATTGCCACCATTAATAATTGTAACGACCATTATTAATAGTTGTAACTGCCACTATTAATAATTGGTCCCGCCACCATTAATAATTGTAATTGCCACCATTAATAATTGTAACCGCTATTATTAATAATTGTAACTGCCACCAATAATAATTGTAATCGCCATTATTAATAATTGGTTCTGCCACCATTAATAATTGTAACAGCAGGTTAAATATTCTAAAATCTCACTTTCAGTTCCCAAAGCTGAAACTCTTGTTCAAAATTTTATTGCCAAAACCCAAAACGTTAAATATTCTGAAATTTCACCAGGAGCTAAACCTTCAGCTGCCAAATTGCAACTCCAGTTCGAAATTTTGTTGCCTGAAACTGTTTGCTAACATTAACCTATGACTGCAATCCTGGCCTGTCTGGTTCTAGTGTCGGCATGGATGCAGTCGCTATAAATACCTTACCTTGTCATGCACAGAAGCAGCTTCGTCGACAGATCCAATCAAGTTGGAGCAGAGAAGAGAACGAGGACCTCAGTGAAGGTGAATAAAACTTTATGGCTGCCGCAAATCCATTTCCAGCAGTGTCCACCACGGTGGCTCCGGCGCCGTCGACATTTCTGCAACCGGCGCTGGCGGTTTCTCCGATACCTACAAATGCACCGTGGGGGAACTACGTGCTGAACAATGGCAGCCAGCCTGAGTACATGCACCCGTATCAACTCAAATTCTCCTCCGGCGCTGTCTCTATCGGCTACCCTAAGCGTACCGCTGACGCCACCTCCATTGTGCAAGCCTTCATCGCTGATATCATCGTATCCGCGGCCACAGGTGCAGTGTTGGAGTTTTGAGAATGAATTTTGTATGCGTTTTTGTTTTTTCTTACGTGATTTTGATTTTGCCTTAAATTTTGATAATTTTTCATGCCGTGCATTATCAAAACGCTAAAAAATGTCACAGGATGTGTGAATCTGAAACTGTGGTAAATAAATGAAGGTGTACGTAAGAAAATAGATGGACCTTTAAATGTGTTTATGATTATTATTCTTTTGTTGTAAATAATTTAATAATATGATATGGAATTTGACGACAAATTTTTATGTATTTTTTTTCATGATTTTGGTGTAAAATATGTGCATTATCATAAAGCTTAAAAACATTTTTAAAGGTGTCAATCTGACAAATAGGCTTTTACATACTTTTTTACTTATTATTCTTTCATGATGAAACAAGTTAATGATAATATATTTAATGTTGGGCATGTAAATTGCATTGTTTTGCACTCAAAGCTATGGTTCACAATCACAGAAGTGTAGAATCATAAGAATCATGATTCACAAGACTTTGAATGGTGCTCGTAGTTGCAAAAATTGTTGAGGAATGGCAAAAGCATTGTTGTAGCTAAAACTATTATTAGAGATTCTTAGAGAATAAGATATTTTTAAAAATCCTAATGTTGATGATGAAGAATCAATCCGGCGTAGCAAGCAACACCTTAAGTATGTTAGCGTTGAGGTGTTTTTCTAAGCATATTGAATCACCTTAAGCAAATATTATATTTAGCGTTGATTTTTATAAAGGAATATTCAACGTTGATGTTCATTAAGTGAAAAAAACCAACATTTTCTTGACACGAGGCTCTGAGGACATTTACGCTAAGAAATTTTTTTTTTGTTTTTGTTTTTCGGACGCAGGTGGCACCCATAGTTTGCTGTCGTACGACGACCTGAGCGTGACAATGAGGCTGCCGGGTCCGATACACATTCCCATAGCACGGGGAAGCCCCTACGTAACCGTCAACGTCATGGGCGGCAGCCTTTCCATCTCGTCACCGCATGCGGTGCAAAAGATGGTTGCCAGCTCCGGCGGGACCAAGCACAAGGTGTGGCTGAACAACGGTCACATCTGGGCTTTCTACTCACAGAAACCTCTGCAACTCACGTCTTCGTTGAAGGTGGCGCCCAAATATGTTGGGGTTCTCCGCATTTCTCTGCTCAGCGACGGCTCGTCCGGCGACCACTCGGCCATGGAGGCCGTCCTAGACCAGTTCAGCAATGTCTACGCTGTCGCCGGAACCGCCAACGTTGTCGGCACAAACCGCGTGCGGTACTCGTGGAAGACAAACAAGTGGAGCGGCAGCAACACGCGTTTGCTCATGTTGACCCACGCCGTGCATCGCCAGCTTATAGTCAGCCCAAATTATCGTAACCAGGTAATTATCACCGATTTAGGTATATATTTATATAATGTGTGTTTTATTGTTTTGATGGACCATGAGGTGTTATGTTAGACAAAGAATTTTTGATCCGGAAACTTTATGGTTTAATGTTCGTTGACAATGCTATGTCCTTGGGTTAAATACCCCTAAAAATTTGCTTGGAGGTCATAAAACTCTAATTTAACGTATGATTCTTCCATGAATCAACTTTGACATGATGGGTATTTAGCGGATGATGATGTTTTATATCAATTATTTGGCTAAGATATTTTCTTTTTACAAATTAATGGAGTTATGGCTTTGGTTGAATTCTTTGCAAGTAGGAAGGATTTTTTGGATTTATTTTATTATTTGAAGAATTGATTCATTGGAAATTAAATTGTTACCAATATGTTTGTTTTGAAAACAAAAATCAAAACTAATGTTAATTCTTGCCATAGTAATTGTTTAGTTTGAGATTTTGTATGAGTTTTTGAGTTATAATTATCATTGTGTATTTTTATGAGAAGGTAATTTCCGTGAAAAAGTTCATGTCATGGCCCAACATAACAATTAGTTATTGACCTAGCAATGAGCATTTTGATTTGGAAAGCATAATAGTTTGATTCTAATAGTTGATGGTGAGTAGCTAATTTATAGAATTCTAAGTGCCCAGGAGTAAATATGCCTCCTTAATATCTTATCCAAGCAAAATCATCATAACTAAATTTTCTGTGACAAAACCCAGCCTCCTTAATATCTTGGCCCGGCAATATCATCAATATTACCTATTTGTCTATGACAAGATCTAGCCAATTAGCAGAAGAAAACAATCATAATTAATGTTAATCAGCTTGAATTTGAATCTCTTAGTTCTCGTATTACCGTAATCAGTTAACTATGTATTTTCGCTGAGAAAGTTCAGTTTACACATAAAAATGCTCATATTTATCCAACCAATTCTATATTTTACTTCGTTGCCATGCCAGGTCCATTACGACAGCATCGACGGTCCACTGGTTGCCGTCGTGGGCACGACGTGGCAGCTGCGGGAGTCGAAGCCGGTGCCGGTGCTGTGGCACTCGTACGGCGGCATGGCCAACAAGAGCGGCGTGGCGGAGGTCCGGGCCGCGCTAAAGGCGGACGTGGCGGAGCTGCCGGCGACTGCGAACACCGCGGCGAGCTACTACTTCGGCAAAGCGGCGGCACGCGTGGCCCGCCTCGCCCTCATCGCGGAGGAGGTGAACCTGCCGGCGGTGCTGCCGGAGCTCACGTCGTGGCTGGACAACGCCCTGACGCCGTGGCTGACGGGCGAGCAGACCGCCAACGGTTTCCTCTACGACACCCGCTACGGCGGCATCGTGACGGTGGCCGGCGAGGCCGACGGCGGCGCGGACTTCGGCAACGGACTGTACAACGACCACCACTTCCACTACGGCTACTTCGCCTACGCCATGGCGACGCTGGTCAAGTTCAGGCCGCAGTGGGGGAAACAGTACGGAGCCAAGATGGAGGCGCTGGTGCACGATTTCGCGTACCCGGGGCGCGACTCCCGCCACTTTCCGCGCTTCCGGCACTTCGACTGGTGGAAGCTCCATTCCTGGGCCAGCGGACTGACGGAATTCGGGGACGGGCGAAACCAGGAGAGCGTCAGCGAGGCGCTCAACGCCTACTACGGCGCCGCGTTGCTGGGCCGCGCTCTCGGTGACCGAGACATGGCCGACGCCGCCGCGACGGTGCTTTCGTTGGAGATGAGGTCCGCCAAGGCGCTGTGGCTCGTCAAGCAGGGCGGCCGCGGTGTCTACGATCCCGCGTTTGCCGCTGCGAATCCCGTGGCGGGGATCGTGTGGGCCAACAAGCGCGACAGTAACCTGTGGTGGGCCCCCGAGGAATGGCGGGAGTGCCGTACTGGGATTCAGATTCTTCCGCTGCTGCCGCTCACGGAGGTTCTGTACTCGGACAAGGCGCACGTGCGGAGGTTGCTGGAGTGGACGCGCCCGTCCCTCGCTCGGGACGGCGTTCTGGATGGCTGGCGCGGGTTTTTCTATGCGTTGGAGGCCGTCCTGGATCCGGAGGCTGCAATTGCCGGCGTCCGCGCTCTCAAGGCTCACGATGATGGCAACTCGCTCACGAATCTGCTGTGGTGGATCTACTCCCGCCGTACCTGAAGTTTTTTGGTTTTGTGTCTGGCAGCCACGGTGGTCTGTCGTTTTTCGTAAAGATTTCAAGGTTTCAGTGAAATGTGTTTTTGTGGCTGCCTTGATGGACGGGTCTGTCGTTTTTGGTAAAGATTTCAAGGTTTTAGTGAAATGTGTTTTTGTGGCTGCCTTGATGGACGGCGGCAGAGGAAAAACGATAAACATCCGTTGTTTCGCGGTTTGTTTGTCTCCGCCGCGAAAGATTGGGCGTTTTGGTTGGAGACCATAAACAAACAAGTGTTTTTGGGATTACAAATTCACATTTTTCTTTTTGAATATATTGCGCTTAGTAATATCATTTCGGGCATTTTTACGGCAGAGAATTACAACTATTAATCTATAACAGCGGACTAGATTTTAATTTCTTATCACACTTTATAAACAGGAATTGACAATTTCGCTTTCCATTTCTCATTGTAATTCGGCAACCCGTTATAATACGTTATCGTATTCCACAGTGCATCAGTCATAAAAATATTTAATTTTTTGGTTTTTTTGATTTCTCTTGTCGGCATTGCAATTTTTATATAGATATCATTTAAACATGAGTCAGACACTGCATACATTTATACTTTAAGCGCCTGCTGCATCATACGGAAACTGAGATGTTGCTTCCGATCCAAAGAAGGAAGCAAATGCATAAGTATGCTCCACAGCTGCTTATGGCTGAAAAACAGTAATTTGCGGGAGGGTTCAACCCTTTCTGGTTATGCCATAGTCTTGAACCGGACACGGACGTAAAAGGAACTCCACAATAGATTTGAAAATTTAAAAAAGAAGATCAAGAACAGAGCGCCCTTTTGGAATGTACAATCAAATAACGTTGAATATTAAAAGGTATCCTAGCATGAAACGATGGGAGCGGCAGTGCTTCAAGTTCTGTATATTCTCCATATGAATCTGTGCTGCCTAGACAGGAAAGAAGGATAGATTTTGCTAACGATCTGCACACTCTATATCTTGGTAATTCCAGGATGTGTACAAGGAATCAAACACTCATGGCTTTAAAGCAGCTTAGGGTTATACTTTCCTCGTTTTAATAACTAGATTTAATCAATTAAATTATACATTTTTATTTAACTTAGTTACAATCAAACAACTTATCATATGCCTTGCTTAGACTAATTATATTGCTAAGACTTACTATTAGTTTAAGTGGAAAGACAACAAGATGTTATTATAGTCTAATTCTCTAAACAATAATGCTAGTACCATGCAGGGATTACAACATACTCTATAGCAATGCTTGTAGATTGTATGGTAAAGCTTTGGGCATTGAAACATCCTAAAAAATTCGAAGTCATTCTTGCTTCACCAGACCTTGCAATTCGTACAGCGTCATGACAGTTCTTCTGGAGGAGAATGTTCTAAATTCAGGCCAGCCAGTTCAGCAAATTTTCTACTTTAGGTGTAAATAGGCTCTACAGATCATTCTACCTGTCCACCTATGTAGTTTGCCCAGCCGACAGCCTACTCAGAAACGATGCGCAAAGTTGACAGCAACGCTCAGGATGCACAAAACAGTTCAACAAGTTTTCTAAGTCACGAAGTCTACTATGCTACGCTATGCCCCGCTATGTAGCGTAGCAAGCTTTAGAAAGCAATTGCAGAACGAAGTGTCACGCTACGCTACGCTACGTAGCATGGCGTAGCATGGCAAATAGTTATACAACGAGTTCCCTTGCTCAACCTCAAGTCCTTCAACAATGTCCCTTTCCGTCAAGAAGTGGCGAATCATGTCTGCTGCTATGCTACGTTGAGCTACATGGCGCAACGATGCGTAGCAATCCTGCGAAAGAGAAAGAAGGTAGCTCAAAAAGCAGAATCAATAAGTTTGCAAGTCTCGCAACATAGGAAGCAAAGTTGCAAATCGGCAAAGTTTTCACGACTAAGGCTAGCCGCTACGCTATGTAGTGTAGCAAGCATGCAACATACATGTAGCAGAACACACGACAAGGTGCTACGCTATGCCAAGCATGCTACGCTATAAAGCACAACAAAGCATGCATGTGGTTGTGCGACATCAATGCACTTCACCTAATTGGACCATTGGCACACGTCTCCAGACGCTAACAACGTAATTAAGGCGTGGCAGGCTCGCATTACAATAGTCATGCAAGTCCAACGGTCATGTATGGCATGTGCAACACAAGCAAGTCAACATGGGCCCAAGGCACGTGGCGTCCAAACCACCCCTTTCGCGTGCCCTCGATCCTATAAATACCTTGATAAGCAACATTCAAAGGGTTCAAATTTTTCCAACAAGCAGCATTTCAAAAAGTGTTGGAAATTTTCCCAACTCTTGGAATTTCTCTCTCTTTGGCACTCAAGTTCTCTTCCCGGCACATTGTAACATCAAGCATTGTAAGCTTTCTGTTTGACACTGCAAACAGTTAGCATTTTCAGCTAGCATTTTGTCCCATCCCGCTTCTACCACCTTTGGTAGAATCGCCACATCGTCAACACCCAAAGTCTATGCCCAAGCATACAACCTGTTTTGCTCGCATGTCCTGGTTACTCTCGGGATCTCTGCACTCCACCACGCTGTGCAACCGACTGTATCCACCTTGACAAAGCAAACTTGTAGTTTCGGAGTGGTGCATTTTCCTAATTGTATTTTACTTTGTTTTCTGCTTATTATTGCATTTTGCACTATTTTTTCTGCTTTATTTACTTTCAAGCATTACTTCGCATTTTCGTCCCCATTTCAAAAATATATGTTGCAAAAGGCTATATAGATTCTGATTAAGTCCCTATCTGATTGACCAGACCGTTCAGGGTGCCCCGTATCCGCTCACACCCAGCACGGCCCTCCCGCGGATACGAGGTCGAAACTANTCGCTCACACCCAGCACGGCCCTCCCGCGGATACGAGGTCGAAACTATCGCACCTGTTGACCCCTTGGTGTTTTCCAACCATCGACGTTTTCGATCGTTACAGTTTTCTGGCGCTAGAAGGAGGGCCTTTTGGTGCCTTTTCCGCGTGTCACGGTAGTTCTGTGAGCCTTCTACACCCTGATACGCATAAGCGTAAACATGACACCCTTTTGTGGTTGTTTACGCTTTGTGCAGTGCAGATTGGTCGCCTTGACGGTTCCTCGGGAGCCCTACAGAACACAAGGCCTCTGATCGCCAGCTAACTAGCTCGTTTTACGGTTGTCTTGCATGCGTTCTGTACCCCATCTCACGTGGTACAGATCAGTCGCTTCGATGATCCCTCGGGGACCTTGCGAGACGCAAAGCCTTCTTGATCGCTAGTTAGCTTGCCCGTCTTACGGTAGTCTTGTATGCGTTCTGTACCCCATCTCGCGTGGTACAGATCGGTTGCTTCGATGGTCCCTTGGGGACCTTGCGAGACGCAAAGCCTTCTTGATTGCTAGTTAGCTTGCCTGTTTTACGGTAGTCTTGCATGCATTCTATACCCCATCATGCGTGGTATAGACCGGTCGCCTCGACGGTTCCTCTAAAATCCTGTAAGACGTAAGACCTTCTTTTTTTCTATTTTCCAGTTTCTTTGTCCTTTCGCACTCTTTTGCATAACTTTTTGCACTTTTAGCATAACTATTTTCTTAATAATGGCTTTTTCGAACACTGTCGCCCACACCTTTAACGTTGAAGTTCCCATCACGGTTCAAGGCACTACTGGTGCTGAACAACCACCGAACCAGACATTGGAGGTACATTGATATCTTAGAATCCAAAATTGAGGACCTGAGAGATTGGCCCAGCAACATGAGCGTTATAGCTTCCTCTGTGTAAAGGTGCAGGAAAATCTGCCCTTGGATGTACACAAACTTGAGGACAAACGCAACTTCGAGTTCGCTTACTGCAACGGGAAGGAGTTTGTTCCTACTCTCGGCATTTCCTTACCTTTAACACAAGTAGACCAAAGGCTTTTAGACCAATTAATCCAGTTGGCTATGCTTAGGGAGCAACAGGACACTGCGTCCAACCAAGATGATGCCTTTCAGGACGGACAGGAGGAACTCGATTCCCAATCAAATGAGGGAGGTCCAACCAACCTTGTTCTTGTCCCTCCTACCCAGTCCTTCTGGGCCAAGCTGCTGTCTGTCACCGCTCTCTTTGTGATTACACCTATGCTTTTGCAACCTACGATTACATCCGCTATGGGTAGCCACACTAATCCTGCGGCGTTTCAATGCCCTCTTTCGCCTGTTTCACCTATGTCGTTTGCAGCTATTGCCCCTTTGCAAACTATTCAGTAGTCCATCCCTATAGCACATCATACGCCAATCGTGGCTACCCTGCCACATGTGCGTATCGTGCCTATTTCACAATCGTACACGACTTCTGTTTCCATTCCTACATTCATGCCTGTTTCACCCACTCTGGCAAGCCCCGGCTTGTCCACATGGTGGGTCCCATTTGCTTCTTAGCCTATTGCGCAACCGTCGCAGATATTTCATTACGTCCATTCGCAAGCCCACTAAGCCTTGCAGATGGTACAACCCAACACAAGGCTATCGTCTACGCTGCCGGCAACACAAGCGGTCCATCCGGTAGCCCAACCCGTGTTTTTTGGTTTTGTGTCTGGCAGCCACGGTGGTCTGTCGTTTTTGGTAACGATTTCAAGGTTTTAGTGAAATGTGTTTTTGTGGCTGCCTTGATGGACGGCGGCAGAGGAAAAACGATAAACATCCGTTGTTTCGCGGTTTGTTTGTCTCCGCCGCTAAAGATTGGGCGTTTTGGTTGGAGACCATAAACAAACAAGTGTTTTTGGGATTACAAATTCACATTTTTCTTTTTGAATATATTGCGCTTAGTAATATCATTTCGGGCATTTTTAGGGCAGAGAATTACAACTATTAATCTATAACAGCGGACTAGATTTTAATTTCTTATCACACTTTATAAACAGGAATTGACAATTTCGCTTTCCATTTCTCAGTAACTGATTGTAATTCGGCAACCGGTTATAATACGTTATCGTATTCCAAAGTGCATCAATCATAAAAATTTTAAATTTTTTGGTTTCTTTATTTCTCTTGTCGGCATTGCAATTTTTATATAGATATCATTTAAACATGAGTCAGACACTGCATACATTTATACTTGAAGCGCCTACTACATCATACGGAAACTGAGATGTTGCTTCGAAAAACCAATTTTTATTACTTTCCGATCCAAAGAAGGAAGCAAATGCATAAGTATGCTCCACAGCTGCTTATGGCTGAAAAATAGTAATTTGCGGGAGGGTTCAACCCTCTCTGGTTATGCCATAGTCTTCAACTGGACACGGACGTAAAAGGAACTTCACAATAGATTTGAAAATTTAAAAAAGAAGATAAAGAACAGAGCGCCCTTTTGGAATGTACAATCAAATAACGTTGAATATTAAAAGGTATCTTAGCATGAAACGATGGGAGCGGCAGCGCTTCAAGTTCTGTATATTCTCTGACGAGAATCTGAAACACCATAAAATTTTGAGCTTAGTACTTCTTCGACGAGAATCGAGCTAAGTCGTGATGCTCCCCAGCATGACTGAAACTTGAGGACCTCACAAACAGCTTCAAGCAAAGTTGAACTCAAAAGGAAATGATTCCCTGAGATCCATAGAGGACTACGATGACATCTAGCGTTAAACCTAGCAGATTTCGAACTCAAACTCGGTTTTCACTGAGTATGCAGCAAATATCCAGCGTACACGCCCAGCGTACATCCCCAACGTATACGCCCAGTGTGTACGCCGAGCATGCACGACCAGCACGTGACCTCAAAGATTACCTGAAACAGACACTTCGAAGCAAGACTTCGTACAAGGCATCAACTCACAGGGATAGAGCAATTATTAGGCGTCATAATAGACTCCAGAAAATCGAATTTTGGCCTCGGAACCATGCACTTTGGAGGTCATACGCTGAGCATGTACATCCTGCACGCCCAGTGTATACGAACAGCGTGTACGCCCAGCGTATACGCCCAGTGTGTAACACAACGCATACCAATCAAAGCTCTCCAGAACCGTGTCAGATCAAGTCCAACTAAGTTGAACATCCACAGGCAGCAACAGTTTGTAAAAATGACTTCTTTTGTTTTAGTCAAGTCTGTACGCCAAGTTCACACGCCCAGCGTTTATACGCTGGCGTACAGTAGTATACGCTGGCGTGCAGCACGCTGTACACTTGTAAAATTTCATTCCTCTGCACTCGATCAACGCTCCACATGTCACCCGATCTGAAATTCCAGCACCCCACAGCCAATAATCCCATCCCAGATCCAAATGGAATGCCCACGCCTGTATAAAAACCCCGATTTTTGACCAGATCGGGGTTCGAAAAATTGAGAGATTGGAGCAAAAATTTGGGGCAATACACACAAAGAGAACATCCAAAACGTGGCATCCTGAGGCTGGACTTCCACCTTGCACGCTAAGCATACGACCTTCACGCTCTGCTTGCAACCGAATCCAGCAAACAATCATCCCCCTGCATCCACCGGAGCCTTTCGTCTGCCTTGTGTCAAATTCACAACTGCGTTAGACCGGTGCATTGTAACTTTCCGTTTTTCAATAATATTGCAACATTTCTTTTGCTAAGATCTGTCACAGTTTTTCATTTGTTCTTGTTTACTATTGTTACATTTATGTACGTTTACACTCTAGTTTACATTTATTACACCGTTTGCATATAACCCATCGTATCGCATATTGACATACGTTCGGGGAAATCCTTTTCTGATCCGCGTGCGGACCACCCAAGGTACTCTACCTTCGTTAGTTCCAGCTCACCCTCAGGCGAAGGTAGGGTCTTCTGTGCTTGTCTGGTGTTCTCTTAGTCTCTATCCCAAACCAATCGAAGATCGATGATTTCGGACAGTACAGAAATTGGTGCTAGAAAGAGGGCCTGAAACTGTTTAAACTTACTTTGATCTCATACACACACCCTCGTGCTTCATATCTGTACCCTGGTTTTCCCAGATTCACATTGTGCCAATACTAAACCCGGTTCTGAACTTCCTGAATCTGTACCCTGTTTTGCAGCATTCTCAGCGTCTACACGCTTGATGAGACGCGACTTGCATGTGCCGCAATATTGCGTCTTTCCCTGCGATATCGCGTACGCGATATCGCGTCCCGCCGCCATATCTATAAATAAGAGGTGGCGCTCCCTTCATTTCCCAATCCTGGCTAGTGTAGCGAAGCTCTAGCAGATTGATCACTCCAGAGTTAGAATTTTTCCCCATGTGCCCGCAGTAGGAGTCCTAGAGTGAACGGCTCTTTATTCGAGCAGCTTGTAACCTGAACCCAAGTTGTGTACGGCAATAAAGACGAACTTATTTGGATAAACCTTGCAGCATGTGGTTTCATTTATTGCTTTCATTTACTACTTTCCTAGTGCGTTCAAGTACGACTTGATTACGAGCGTCTACGGACGTGTACGGCTAGTCAAGGAATCGGCTGCTTATCACACTTAAGCTAAATAGGTGCCTCAGTACGACCACTTTGAGCACTTGCGTTACGTGTGGCGATCCCAGTAACGATTAGTGTTTGGTAAGCCGCAGTTGCATAGTTCAGGGTGTGTCCGGTAAGTGGGAACGGATGCTGACGCTAGTTAATTTAGACTTAGATCTTTAGTTAGAGTTAGCTTAGTTTCTCAACCCTTTCCCCTGATAGCATAGAAGATAAGCCGAAAATACCAAAAAAATCACATACCTCAGACTTGCTTAACCATACACCGTGACACTTACAAGCAAGCCTGGGAAGACAACGAACGATTAACCCCAAGTGTTTCTTGTGGCGTTAAGGCATTTAGTCTGCGGAGTTCGACCGAATCGTGCGTGTACGCTCGCATTCGTATGGTTGAGTGTAGGGGTACCTCGCCACTCATCATTGGCGCCGTTGCCGGGGACTAAGTGTTTTTTTCGCCAATTAAACATAGGGATATCACTCACATCGTTGTGAGCTTTAAACGAACCTTAGGGTTAATCAGTTAATCAAGAACATGAAATAACGGTGAAAATTAGCACACCATTAGAAATGGCTTCTTCTCATGAAATCAACTCACCTAAGGACGATACAGGAGAAAGTCAGGATCATACGCATAACCGCAATCAACCATGTCCTCAACAATCCAAGGTCACATATACTCATCCCGATGAGTATGTGCCGGATTTTACCTTTGTTTTCCATCAAGATGAACAGTTGCGGTGGAGAGACATGCAAGGTAACATCATGTTACCCCCAGATCGCTCTGCTCCCAACATGCTTTCCCGTGCCTTGGTACGGGTTGGCATGCATGAGCTACTTGCTGAATACGTTTTGGATGATTATGACACAAGGGGTTATCATCCCACAAACGCCCAACGTATTCGGGATGCAAGGTAGGAGAGCCAACATTCACTGATAAAGAGCAAGGTTACCCACTTTATTAGTGAAATATAATAAGTTTTACCATTCACAATGGGTTCCTTAGGAAATGATGTTCCTCCTCCTCACTCTAGTGAAGAGGCTAGACATCAGGGCCTCAGATCAATGATACATATTCCAGGCTCTGATCCCCGTGAGCACCAGCTGTTCAGGGCAGGAACAATCACTCACACTAATGACAGACATTCGGATCGTTACGACAATTGGAGCCGAAGCAGCCGAAAAGAAGGTAAGACACATCACCATGGTGATGGATCCCCTTCTTCTTCTCCTTCATCACATCATTCACCCTCTCCTTCCACATCTGAACGCAGCCACCATGGGCATAATGCAGAGAGTAAAGGTAAAAGAGATGAAATGCCTCGACAGGAAAGTCAAGAGGAGTTAGGACAAGGGCAAGGACGTAGGGAGAATAGGGAACCACAACGTAGACATCACAGACGTCATGAAAGAGATGATCATGGTGAACCCCTATTCGCAACCCGAAGTATGCTTGA
>MNCI01000898.1:63857-92817 GCA_015680685.1 Gnetum montanum
TCTCTTTTTGTGTGTGTGTGTGTGTGTGTGTGTGTGTGTGTGTGTGTGTGTGTCATCCATCATGTTATACCTTAGGGCATGGCTTAAATAGTAAATGGGGATCTCGGCTCCATCTTCTTGTTTTTGGCAAAGCATAGATGCAATCGATGAATCATATGTGGCAAGGTAGATGTAGAAAGGTTTATTGCTTTGCGGGGGGTGAACTGTTGGCAATTGAGCCAACTCCATTTTTATGTTTTCAAAGGCTTCCTGGCACAATTGAGTCCATTGAAAATAGACGTTCTTTCGCAGTAAATGTTGCATGGGTTTCAACCTATCAGTTAGCTTTGCAATAAAGTGTCTGATGAATTGCAGTCTACCTTACAGACCACATACTTCAGTAAGGTTCCTAGGCAGTTTCATACTAATTATTGCTTTAACCTTATCAGGGTCTACTCGTATACCTATTTTGGAGACTATGAAGCCAAGCATTTTTCCCATCTTAACTCCAAAGACACATTTCTTTGAGTTAAGCCTGAGGTCGTATTTGAGACAACGTTTGAGTACTACGTCTAGGTGTGTTGCGTGTTGTTCAGTTATTTTGGACTTGACTACGATGTCGTCTACATAATCATTGAGCAAATCGAGCATGTAATCGCTAAATATATATGTCATTCCCCTTTGATATGTGGCACCCGTGTTTTTGAGACCGAATGACATCATTGTATAACAGAATGTGCCCCAAGGTGTCATGAAGGTCGTCTTGAGTTGGTGTTCTAGGTTGATCTTGATTTGGTTGTATCCTGAGAATCTATCCATGAAGGACAATAATGCATGCCCAGCGGTTGAGTCAACGAGTTGATCGATGTTGGGTAGTGGGAAGTTGTCCTTTATGATGGCTACGTTGAGGTCACGGAAGTCAATACATATGCGAATGTTGCCGTTCTTCTTAGGGACTACAACAATGTTGGATACCTAATCGGCATAATCAATGGCCCGGATGAAACCGGCCTGATAGAACTTCGTGATTTCGTTACGAACTACCAATGCTACCTCAGGCCTAACCTTTCGTGCTTTTTTCTTCACTAGTCTAAGTTTTTCATCAAGAATGATGTTATGTTGAATGATGCAAGGGTCCAATCATGGCATATCGATATACTACCAAGCGAAAGTTTTGATATTATTCTTCAGCACTTGTGTAATGTCATTGGCAATTTGCATATTTAGTAAAGTACTTAATTTTAATGTTTTAAGCTTGCCACTAGACATGGTGATGGGGACTTCGACGAGGGGATCCTCAGTGATATTGTCAGCTTTTAAGTCCAAAGTTTTAGTCATGTTCTCAAAGCAATTTGATGTTCCTTGAGTGGATGCCACAAAATTGTCATAAATTAATAATGAGTCTAGATCAATGGATTCTAGGTTGACTTCTTGTTGAATGGCCCCATGTGGTCCATTGATAGACAACGTTTAAAAGAGGTTCTTGCTGTCCATATGCTTGTTCTTGCCAATTTAAACAACATTTTCTTGATGAGGAAAGTTTAAGTGTGGATGAGTTTCACATGATTAGTTTAACAAAATTGTGGAATGTAATGGCAGTTTTACGCCATACCGGGCCAATGTTAAGGATCGTCAAAGAAGTTATTATTGATTTTTATAATTGGCAATTTCAACGATGCATTCAAAACTCAAAATTATTGAAGGCTAGTTCTTTTCACTCAAAACTCAACAATGCATTCAAAACTCAAAACTCAAAATACATTGCACTTCACTAAAAGTTCCAATAAAGGCAGCAACGAAATGAACTTTTCTCTGTTACCATAGTTGATGTCGTGGGAAGGGTGAATAACAGGAAAAGGGTACTCACTACTGGTTACTAAAATCATTGAGCTTTGTTTTAAAAGATGTTCTATTTTCTTTTGAACATTGCGAAGAAAGAATTATTGCCTTAGGGCAGTCTTTCAAGTAAATTTAGCATTAATTTTGGCCCAAAGGCCAATACATGGGGAGGGGGAGTGCAGGACCATAGGCAGCGTGAGGGTAATACCTAGTGGCAGAATTTAAATGTAATATTAACGTGGTAATGTTCCTTATGCATGTAATGGTTTTGGAATACCAGTGGTAGGTTGTTCCAGCGTATGAGCTGCAATATGACGTAATACCGGTATTACACACGTAATACTAGTGGCAGGATTAACTGGTAGGTTTTTATTGTAACTAGGTACCGGTTGTTAAGGTGGAGCACCAACTAACGAATCAAGAGAACCAAAAATCCAAAGCCTTAACAGAGCCCAAAGTTGCAAGATGACCCCCCAGTCACTTGCAACAAGACAAAAGCTTTTCGCACCCTCCTGGGACGAAAGCTAGAAATGAGAATTAGATTTTAAGGCACTAGCGTGAGTCAGGTTCATTTTATCGTAAGTTGCTGCTACCCTATGCATCGGAGATTTCGCAATTCCTATAACAAATTTTCACGAACTGTTTGCGTCGGATTAGGGAGTGCATACAGAAGCGCAGTAAATTCGCAATGGGTACGTATTTCATAATTTCCAATGAAATCTTGTCTGGATTTGTACTTATGCTCTTGAAATGGTCGCCTTACCTTGTGGCTTAGCTTTACAAAAGCATGTTCTTGTTCGACATTCTGACGCAACCTATTGTTTGAATCCGATCAAGAAGATTTGGAAAATCCGTTTTGATCTTATAGATGCAAAACAAGGCCATACATCAGACCAATTAAAACACGCAGGCAGAAGCCCGCCCAACGAATATCAGAGCAAGGTCAAAGCATAAACACCAAAACGAATCTTAATCAACCCAGAAATCGTTATTGGGGACTCCTTAAGGAGCCGCCTCGTATTGTTCTTGCCTTTTCAGTGATGTCCGCGTTTTGCATTAAAATTTTACGTATCTTCTCCTGTTCTGAATCATACCAAAAATTTCAGTTCGTGGTTAAGTGGCGAGCAAGCAATCAAGATTCGTGGCATCGGCAATGAGACGGATCACAGAAAACCAGGGAGTATGAATAAACAAACAAACACTATGGTAACCGAAGGCCGAAGGGGCAAGTACGGGTCATGCGGAAATCAATTTTTGGGTTCACTAAGGGGGGCGTAAATTCACCGTATGAAATGTCGCCACCTGAAACAAGTTGTGAGAGCTAAATCTGGGATTTCATTTTAACTTTAGTCAGAGGGCCTTAGGATACAATGTATAATACAATGTATAAAATCCTTTACGCTGTAAAAACAGTGATGATCCATGAACTGGTTTTGGTTCTGAACGATGTCTGGGCTTTCATTTTTTCTGGATTTGTTACGGTGATGATCGTTTAACAAAAGTGAAAGTATGCCCCGTTTTTTTGAAAACAAATGCGTAAAATTGCATTTGCATGGATTCGCCTGCCTTTGGGAGTGTCAAAGGTTCCGCGATGACTCGCAGATTCACGCGTGTTCATTGTTTATTGCTGGTTTTTGCTCTTTTTTTCATATTTCTGCTGAAAACAGAAAAAAGCAAAACAGGGTCATCGTCATGGGTCATAAGTCATGAACATGATGACGGATGGGTGGTTGTTCAACTATTTTAAAAAATCTGTTTGCTTATAAAGCAACGTTTTTTTACTTTCCCCTCATCATGACTAGTGTTGATTCTTCTTTTTTTTTTTTCGAATCTGAAAGATTTTCGATCATTGTAAGTGAGGTGAGTTTGAGGACTAGACCCCTCCCCAACACATTTTATAAAATATTTGTGGGTGCTCCTAGTACTAATTTGTTTAGATGCCAACGGTTTTTTGTTGTTTTCCATTTAATGCTCTCTTTTTTTCTTTTTTACTAATTAGTTATTTTTCTATTTTTCGAAGAGACATGATGGTGATGATGGTGGAGCAGGACTCGATGATGCGGAGGAGTTTGAGGACCAAGCCCCTCCTAACGCTGATGTTTAACTTGTCATTGTTAGGTTAGTTATGTTTTTTTTTTTTGGTTGAAATTTTATGGATTGTACGAGAGCAAATGTATGATACAATGTTAACATTTATCCATTTATATACATTTTTTTGTTGTTTTTATGTTATTCAATTTTTTTTTTGTTTTAAGTTGTGTCCAAACTTTTGATAAATGCAAATGTAAACACAAAAGGTTTTTTTTATCTTGTATATATATATTTTTTTGTTTGTAAATACAAGTGTGAATGTATTGACATGTAAGAGACATAATAATTTGGAAAGTAAGGATGCCACTATGCATGCAAACAAGAATGTAATTTTAAAGAAACGGAAACGTAACTTGTTCTAGTTTATGGCCATTTTGGGCCATGCGTACAACGACGTTTTAGTTTAAGGCCATTTCGGGCCACAAGAAAATAAGAGAGATTTAAACTGTTTCAGTGGGTTTTAAAATAAACCGGCCATTCCTGACCGTGGCTAGTTTTATGTCATTGCGGACATGTGATAGTTTGACGTCTTTTTGGACAATTGTAGTTTAACGTCATTTTGGATTGGTAGTAGTTTTAACGGTTGAGTAGCTTCTTTAATTTGCGAAGATTGACTTGGTGTGTTAGGCACGTCGATGTAATCGTATGTTCAGCGTCTTCTTCGCTAATTATGTTAAACGGTAATTCTGACCATGAGACGTCTGGGGGAATGACCCCTATATCAGCAAGCTCTGATGTTTCCATGTTTTGTAATGCTTCCATATCTTCTAGGGGATCACAGTTTGGAGATTGGTTATCATTTTGGTTGTCAATGGGTGTGGTGTCCTGTTTAAGCTCAAGAGTAGCGTTATCCTGTTTAGGCTCATCGAATTTGACCTCTGAGCCTTGGTTTGTACCTACGTGTGTAGAGGTGTTGGATGTAGCTGCATCACCATGTATAATGATTTCACCACCTTCATAGGGTAAGTGAATCTCTTGGTGGATGGATGAGGATATCACTTTTAATTGGGCTAACCATGGTCATCCCAATATCAAGTTAAATCCAAGCATCTCGTCTACGACTACAAATTCAGCTGATGTGAGGAATCAGTCCCCTGCTATGAAATCCAAAGTTAGTGTTCCTTTGACAACTATGCGTGATCCACTAAACGATTTCAGGAATGTCGTGGACGTTGGTTTGATTTGTTTAGTTAGCCCTAACTGTTCGATGATGGGGTATGGTACTACGTTCATGGCTGCTCCGTCATCTACATGCACCCTATGTATTTTAAATTGATTTACTTGTATAGTTATGAACATGGGTGCAATGGTGACTCCTCCTGTTTTTTCATCTATTTTTATATTATTCATGTTGAAGCCTAGTGATGTAGCTCTTGATCCTTGATATGGAGACATTACTGCATGAATGGAAGATTCATTTGCAGGCAATTCTTCACTAACTGGGATTGATGTTAACATGCGTACCAAGGCTTCACGATGAACTTGAGAAGTCATCATTAGGTCATACAAGCTTAAAGATGTGTTTTTTTGTTTAAGCACCTATGTGACTTGAGTTAGGGCACTGGCCAAGTCTTTACTGTTCGGTATGCTCTTGCTAGTTGAGACTTGGTCCATTGGACCCAATAGTTGTATCTCTTGTGGAATGGTTTTCATGTGGTCTAATGGGACGGTTGGGTTTGACGTATTTGGCATTCCCAATTTTTTGTTTTCGTGGCTTATGCTCGGCTCGTCAGTTATCGGAGCCATAGGTATAGTGTTTAAGGGAGTGGGTTTCGATGGCCCCAATTCAAGACTTTGACGTTCTTTTTCCAACCATTCCCTAGTAAGTCTATCAGCGAGGCGTTCTCGCGAAGGTTGTGGGGGAACCATTGAAGCTTGAATATTGGGTTGTTTTGGGACCCGGATTACAAATGGAGCGAGTTAGGATTGCAGTTGAACATTTGGAGGTGGTTGTGTGTCAGGGTGTTTAGGCACCCTGATGACAAACGGGGTTGGTTTGGTTTGTGGTTGAGGAGTAGGAGGTTGAAGATCAGGGTGTTTGGGTACCCTAATTACGAAGGGAGTTGGTCGATTTTGTGGCTGTACCTCTATGGTTGCAACCGTGGATGGCACCTGGACTACAAAGGGAGTGGGCCGGGTAGGCGGTTGCACATTTGCGGTTGCATTGGCAGGGGGTACATGAATGACGAATGGTTTTGTAGGTGTAGGTAGATTGTATGTGGGATACGAGGATTGTGGGGATGATGTTGACGTTGTAGTAGGAACATGAATCACGAAAGGTTTTCTGGGCATTCCTTACTCATTTCCGATATGGATTGTGTTGATTACAAGGAGCTTCCTTAGTATTGAGGGGATATTTGTATACTCCCATGGATTGATTCTGCGGTTTAACAGGGTTGGCATCGTCACATGTTATTTCACCCCTATCAATCATACGTTGTATGTCTTGTTTGAGGGTGAAACAATAATCCGTACCATGCCCATTCCATTGATGGTACTCACAAAATCGATCTAGTCTAAAGCCTCTTGGGATAGGAGGCTCATTCGGTGTTGCCAAGCTTGGGTTTTTGACCAATTCACAGAATCGGTCGTGTCTCTGGGCTGTCTCTGGAGACAACTGCTTGTGTTTAATGGCCCCAGCCTTTAAAAGTTGATCTAACAACTGGGAAGGCTTCATGGGGAGCGGTGTGTATTGAGTAGGGTCTTTCTTCTCAAACGTACATGCATGACTCGTGTTAGTAGCTTGCGTGGTAGATGATTTAGTTGTATGTGCAAAAGTGGTTCTCTCATAGTTAACGGGAGCAGTAGGTGGTTTGCCTTGTTGTCCCACATTGGTAGGTTGAGTCTCTGCTACTTCTACTACTGTTGCTTTAGCCTTTTCTTTATCTTTTTTAGTGTGTTGATTTCTAAAGGCTAAGTAAGCAGGGTCATGGCTATTTTGGGCTGCCTCTTCTATGTTTTTAATCTATACAAAAGCTTGGCTTAGAGTGCGCGCATTTAGATAGTATAGTTTTGATTTGACAAAATCATTCACGGCTCCCTTAAGAATCATAAGAAAGTATGTTTCTGGGATTGGCTCATGAAGTTCGTTGAGTGTGGCACTCCATCTTTGAATAATTTTTTGTACAAGTTCAAGCGGTGCTTGTTTTACCTGTATCAGACTGTCCAAGGTTGCTTCAGGTTTCAGGTTTTATTTAAACCTGGTAACAAACTGGTGTAAGAGATCCTCCAAAGAGGATATGGAGTTACGAGGCAAGGCTCGATACCAGTCTAATGCTCTGCCAGTGAGGGACATGGCAAACACACACAAGATTGCATGGGGCCAAGCCTGAAGCAGCAAACATTCTAGTCTAAATGTGACTAGATGGGCGTTGGGGTCTCCTTCCCCGTTGGATTTGGTTAGTTGAGGCAAGGAAACCCCTTTGGGAAAGGTTAATGGTAGTACCGAAGAGCTAATAGGATCATCTTTGGTAAAAGTCTAATACTTTAAGCTCTTCATTATTAGCTTTTTTGAGGCGTTTTACCTCATCAGTGAGTTCTTGCATCATCTTTTTAGCTTCGGCCCAGTCTTGGGCACTAGGTGAAGTGGCAGGTTGGTTATGTTGTGTAGTATGCAAGTTAGATTGTTGTACAGTGGATGGCAAAGAAGAAAGTTGAGTGGTCGGAAGTTGCACTTGTGGAATATTTACTATGGGTGCTACTAAGGGTGGCATACCATAAGGTGTAGGTTGTTGTTGTTGTTGTTGTACTTGAGGGATGTTCATGGATGGAATTATAGCCGATGGTATGCTGTGATGAGGGGGTTGATGTAGTTGCATGCCAGTCGTGGCCCACTGTCCAATTATGATTTGTGAGGGAACGCCCTGAACTTGTTGAGTTGAAGTGATGAATGGTGTCCCTTGGATTTGTACTCGTGGTATATAGTGAGTAGATGTAGAATCAAGTATCACAGACGGCATCCCAATCACTTGGGGTGGGAAGGTCACTCCTACATTAGTTTGAGAGGGGGGTTGTTGGGGTTGTACTTGTAAGAGAGGGGATAACGTGGTGGTCGGAGGAATAGTGGGGATGGGTATATTGAATAGAGTATTGGTCATAGGGAGAGTGGGAATGAGAGTGGATGCTTCCTGTTGAGATGCACTGAGTGCTTTTAAATGTGTTAAGGGACATGGTTTCTCCCGTGAAAGGGTGGAATAACGGATTCGTGTAAGTTTGCGGATTGAGAGTATGGTATGAATCCTCATGTTCGGATTGAGCCGCAAAATTATCTTCCTCATCTCTATTTTGAGATTCTATAGCGGGTTGGCATGAGGTTTGGTTCCTGGTCATGAGGAGTTGTGATAGGAGTTCATGGTGGGATTCAGTGAGTGGGATGACATCATAGGCAGTGGGAATGAAATCATGACCTCCTTTGTAAATTAGCTCATGATGTTTCTTTGCTTCTAGCTTGGCTCGGTCAACAGCCAGTTTAGCTTGGATTTTAACGTAAATAAAATTATATTGTTTAGGCGTTAAGATGGTGAATGCGGGATCCATACCTTGTAGTCTCAGTGATCAGTGAGATGGCCCTTGAGGATTCATCGTGCCAAGGGAAACTATGGACTCAATGGCGATGACGGGACCCGAGATTGTGGTACCAAAGTCGGTAACGGGCATGGTGGTTGTGTTGGTTTGCACAGGGTCCATTGTCAAAGTGTCTAGATGTAACAACGTAAGAGAAAGAAAATAAATGGCTAAGTGTTGGAGAGAAAAAATGTGGCTAAGTTTTGACCAAACATCAGCGTGACAAAACGTCAACGTGACCAAATGTCAACATGACCAAACGTCAGCTTGCCCAAACATCAGGGTGACCAAATGTCAGCATGACCAAACGTCAGTGTGACCAAATGTCAATGTGACCAAACGTTAGCTTGACCAAAAATCAGCGTGACCAAACGTCTGGGGCGTCAGGGTAAGAAAAATAAGTGTTGGACGCTGCGTCTGAGAAGAAAACTTAGATCTAGACGCTGTGAATAACGTCAGAAAAGAGATATAAGGATGATGGACATTGTAAATAATGTCTGAAACTAGTAGAGAGTGTAGGATGCTATGGGCAGCATCTAGATCTGAGAGAGGATGGTGTAGGATGCTATGATCTAAGCAGGAATGTGCCTAGAAAACTCTAAAATAGCGTCTGGACTGGATAATAGGATTTATGAATAGGAAACAGTGCCTGAATGCTGGGAACAAGGCAGCGTAAGAACGCTGACAATCACAGAAGCATGTGAACGCTAGATCTGGAATGCTAAGAGGTAGATCTAACAGAGAAATGACCCTCCTTCTAGCACCATTTTACTGTACCGTCCGAAATCATCGGTGAGAGGCTGGAATGAACAAACACCGAGAGATTTACGGATGAAATAGTAAAACCCTACCATCGCCCGAGGGCCTGCTGGAAAAACAACGAAGGTAGAGTACCTTGAATGGTCCGCACGCGGATCAAACGAGGACTTCCCCGAACGTACGCAATTGCGATGCGTTGGGTTATACGTAAACAAACGTAAATACTGAACGTAAACAAATGGAAACGAATGTAAACTGTTTAAACAATGAAAACAGGAAAAATCGTAACAGGAAAAATAATGTAAACCGCAAGAATCTGGGAAATAATGCAAACTGTTCATATTAATAAACAATTAAAATGTGCATCGATCAAAATGTAGTTGCAGAGTGGTCGGAAGGCGGACGTTTAGCCTCGATGGGTGAGAGCAGATGCTAGGAAGATGCAAGTTTTGGGTTGTAGGTGTACGGCATCCAAGTCTGTATGAAGCCCAACGTATGAGATTGATGCCCAGATTTCCTATGTGTGTTAGATTCAAATTTTTCCAACCTTGATCTAGTGGAAAAACATGATATTTATAGGATTTTAGGCACGAGATTCGGATCTGAGAGAAGATCAGTGGCTACGGGGTGAGAAAACTTCGGATTGGGTGATAGGTGTGTGCATTGACCGGATGCACAAAATGTTACAATTTACAGCATGCAGCATGACCAAAATCTCTTACGCTAATGTGTGTAATCCACAGTGTAAGATCTTGATACAGTGAAAAATGTAAAATGTACAAAGAATGTTAAAGTACAAGAGTGGATCTGGATGTCTGGCCTCTGGATCTATAGATCTATGCTTTTTTTGTGCTTCCAAAGCCTCCAGCGTGTGTGGATCTAGCTCTGATGTGTGCACAGCCTGTTCTGGCATTAGCATCTGGCATCAGCGTCCAACGTCAGCATCACTAACAGCGTATGACCTGAAAATAGTGCATTTTGAGCCTATTTTTGACCTGTGGGACCCATTTTTAGAGTGGATCTGCATGCTATGATTCATGAGGGTTCTATGTGCTAAATTTGGGCTAATTTGGATGTCATTTTAGCCCTATTTTGGTTGGGGACGCTGAGCCTTACGCTAAGGAAGCATGTCAGCGTGACTAACAGTGAATGACCTAAAAATAGTACATTTTGAGCTTGTTTTTAACCTGTGAGACCCATTTTTAGAGTAGATTTACATGCTATGGGTCATGAGGGTTCTGTGTGCCAAATTTGGGCTGATTTGGATGTCTTTGTGGCCCTGTTTTGGTTGGTGACGCTGAGCCTTACGCTGAGCAGCGTTTGAAAAATAACCCCAGCGTCACCAAGTCAAAGTGGCATATTTGAGGCCCAAATCTTGATTTTCTGGAGGCTAGGACCTACTGGGGACCTTGGTGAAGGTCATGGGAGGTCCTTGTGCTTGATTTTTTCCTATTTTGACTCAGTTTCGGGGCTCCAAAAGTTGGTGACGCTGAGCCTTACAATGAGCAGCGTCTAAAAATGTAGCCAAATTATACTTAGCTAAAACCAAGCATTTTGAGCCCGAAACTTTTGATTATGGATGCTGGAAGTTGATGCAGCTACCCATGGGCCTCGAGGGAACCTTGCCTATTGAATCATGAACCATCAGTGGTTGTTTCAAAGGCCTCAAAATCTGGTCATGCTGTACTCATTCTTGGGTAGCTGCATGACTTAGCTTGAATCTTGTTTGAAAGTGCTAAGCCAAAATTTTGTGGTGTTTCACCAGCTAATGGACCTTTCACCGCAGCAAGGTATCAACTGCAATGAAATTCATTTACCCTTGCTAATATAATACTATGTTGTATGTGCAGATGACGATCATGCAATAATGGACCAAATCTGGAAGAAACACTTGGAATGGAGTGGTGTTGAATCAGCTTGCAAGGAGCAAGATCAATGGTGCGCTTACGGATGGACAACGAAAGGTGCAATATTGGTATTGGCAACAACAACACTTCTTTCTGTCGTTCTCTTTCTCTTTCTCAACTGCCAAATGAGGCTTGATGTCAATGTAATAGGGTGTTCACCCTTTTTGTTATGAACACCAGTTTTGTTGTGTCTTGTAATGATGATCCGTTCACATGTCATCCCATTAGTTCCATTTGAGTCAATAATCCCATACCTTCCCAATATTATTGTAAGGAACTCGAGGACAAGTTTTTATTTAGTCATGGGGGTATGATGGTATGCGATATCGCATGGGCCGCAATATCGCGTCTTCCCCCACGATATTGCGTACGTGATATCGTGGTGCGCTGTCATATCTATAAATAAGAGGTGGCTCTCCCTTGTTTCTCATACTAGGCTTAGACCATAGTGAAACTCTAGCAGATTGATCACTCTAGAGATAGAATATTTTCCATGTGCCTGCAGTAGGAACTCCAGAGTGAATGGATCTTTATTCGAGTAGACATTGTACTTGAACACAAGTTTTTGTACGGCAATAAAGACGAACTTCTTGGATAAACCTTGTAGTGCATGGAATAGGCTAATTAGGATTTTATTTACTATTATTTATTACTTGTTATTTAAATGCTCTATTAGTTGTTAAATCTTTCTCAACCCTTCTCTCCTAGTTAAGTACCTTAGTATCGCTTCGAGCACATGCATTATGCTTAGTGATCCCAGCAATGATTAGCGTTTGGTAGCCAAGGTTGCATCGATTCAGGCTGTGTACGATAAGTGGGAACGAATGCTGATGCTAGGTTAATTTAGACTTAGTTCATTAGTTAGAGTTAGTCAATTAGTCTCTCAACCCTTCACCTAAATAGCATAGGAGATAAAACATAAAAAGATATAAAAATCATATGCCTCAGACTTACTTAACCATACACCATGACAACTACAAGTAAGTTTGGGAAGACAACGAATGATTAACCCTAACTGTTCCATGAGACATGTAGGCACTTAGTCTGCGGAGTTCAACCTAATCGCACATGCTATGCTCGTATTCGTATGGTTGAGTGTAGGGGTATCTCGCCACTCATGGGTGGCCATCTCCCCCATGACTGAATTGAAAGAGAGAGATCCAAAATAATGAGTGCCTATTTGAATTTTTTAGAAGTGTCCAACTTCTCCCGATTGATGTTTTCAGGTTAAGGACTGGAAGTTAGTGATGCTCATATTCCAATGTATCTATGCTTTTGTTGTGGGTGCAGGTTGTTCCCCCAGTTCGTTCCATGCATGTTGGTGGGCTGCTCTCTTGATTAGCTATCAACCACTGGGTGTTCTCTTGTTGTGTGGTTGCTACATATAGGCACCTTTGTATTTGAGTTTCTTGGGCAGACCAGTTGCATGCAGGAGATGCTGAGCATTCCTCCATGTCATCACCCTCTAAGTCATTGTATGTGATGCATGGAACTTTCTTCTTCTCGATCTTTCCATAAATGTTTACCTTAGATATTTCCAGGGAAAGATCATGAATTCCTAGGCATGTGTCTATTGTACTCAGCCATGCCCTTCCCATTATAATTGGGAAGTCCCCTTTGTTGCTGTTGACTTCTATCACTAGGAAATCAGCTGGGTATGACCAACCACACATAGTAATAACAATGTCCTCCACCAATCCCAAGGGAATTATGATGGACTGGTCAACCAGCTCTAGTTGAATATTGCTCTTCTTGAGTGGAGGTAGGTTTCAAGCTTTATACATTTCTTGTGAGATTAAGTTGACTCCAGAACCTTAGTCAATAAGAGCTTTACGTGGTTCATTCCCAGCAACTTGGAGGTAGATTAAGGGACTTCCAGGGTTAGAGAGTTTCCTAGGAAGGTGGCCCACCTTTATGCAGTCAGTAACGGTATGTGTTAACATAACCGTATGCGTTGAGTCTTGTTGTTGGTTTGAAGGGAGCTCCAAAGCCTTATTTGTTGGAGGAGCATGCACAGACTCAACCGCTTGTGGTTGTGAGAGCTTGTTTGGGCTTTTGGTTCTAAAGAAAGGTCTTCTCTTTGTACGGTTGTCAGAACCAGCAGCGGGTTGGAGATTTATAGCTCTTGTAGCATTACGTTGCTGCGGTTGAGTGGGGAGTTCCCCTTGCATCATTGGAGCAGGTGGTAGTGGAACTATCGGCGTATGAGTAGCGGATGGATTTGGAGGATGGTATGCATGTGGTGTTTCTTTCATAGAATAAGGAGTCCTAAAATACTCCAGAACTTGGTAGTGGCATTGTGGGGTTGTGTGACCCATTGAGTCACTTGGAGAAACCAGCTACAGCATGTAGTAGCCATACAAGTCTGGTTGTCAGTAAAGGTATTATTTCCTAGGCAGTGGCATCCCCCATGACTGTGGGTGTTTCCACTACTGATGCTACTTGATAAGTTGTGGCAGTGTTCCACTTGGATAATATGTTAATGGTTGGTGGAACTACCTCGAGTTACCTTGGGGATAAGGTAACCTTCGAGGTGCTTGCCTTCTGTTAAGTCTTGGGTTGAGTGCATACACCCCAGACTCTTGCAGATGTGAGATTATTGGGCAACATCCTTTAGGATGGTCATATTGGCAGATCTCACATCCACCATCATTTTCTGTGTCAGAATCCACAACCTCATCGATGATAGTCATTTTTTCCTTACCCTTGTTACGTGCATGGTCTGAATCTCTCCGCTTTTTCTTATCATGGTCACTACTTCATTCCTCCTTAGACTCCTCTACAATTTTTAGGACAGTTTCAATTTTACTTTCTAAGGAGCTCCATATTTCATCTATCTTAGCTAACAATTCTATTGTTAATTTCTGAAGCGGCAAGATTTTTCTATTCACTAACTCTTCGAGTGTTGACTCATTCTCCTTGTCGCAAAATCTCACTCCCCTCTTTCGGACGGAAGGATCACAGTTATACTCTTCTGTGATTTCTCTTTTCTATAGCTTCCCTTCTTCTTTAGCTACTTGNTCACAGAAGAGTATAACTGTGATCCTTCCGTCCGAAAGAGGGGAGTGAGATTTTGCGACAAGGAGAATGAGTCAACACTCGAAGAGTTAGTGAATAGAAAAATCTTGCCGCTTCAGAAATTAACAATAGAATTGTTAGCTAAGATAGATGAAATATGGAGCTCCTTAGAAAGTAAAATTGAAACTGTCCTAAAAATTGTAGAGGAGTCTAAGGAGGAATGAAGTAGTGACCATGATAAGAAAAAGCGGAGAGATTCAGACCATGCACGTAACAAGGGTAAGGAAAAAATGACTATCATCGATGAGGTTGTGGATTCTGACACAGAAAATGATGGTGGATGTGAGATCTGCCAATATGACCATCCTAAAGGATGTTGCCCAATAATCTCACATCTGCAAGAGTCTGGGGTGTATGCACTCAACCCAAGACTTAACAGAAGGCAAGCACCTCGAAGGTTACCTTATCCCCAAGGTAACNTCAAGGCACAGGCATCATGGAATTCCTATAAGTGATTTTGTGGATCAGCATTGTATCCCCCTTCAAACCATGGGATATTATTCATGTCTAGTCTCTTGATTCGACTATCTTTTTGATGCCTTGTAGGTATTCTCATAGCCTCTGTAATGTCTAACATACTCTGGGTTGCTAGTAGGGGTTTTTCATGATCATCTCTCTCATGATGTCTATGATGCCTACGTGGTTCCCTACTTTCCCTTCTATGCCTTGACTCTCTAGAATGCCCTTGTCCTAGCTCTTGACTCTCTCGTCAAGGGTTCTCATTTTGCTTACCCTTATCCTCGCCGTTGTACTCTTTGTGACTACGTCTTGATGTGGAAGGAGAGAGTGAATGATGTGATGAAGGGGAAGAATAAGGGAACCATCACCATGAAAATGTTTCTTACCTTCTCTTCGGTGGCTACAGCCCTGATCGTGATGATGATCATATTTCCCGCCTTTGTCATGTGTTTGTGTTCCCTCAGTGAACACTTGGTGTTCATGGGAATCAGAACCAGGGTTGTGTATCGTGGAGCACAGGTTCTAATACCCTACCTCCTCACTATCGTTAGGAGGGGGAACATCATTTTGTGGAGAACCTATTGAGATAGGTTCAACACCCTTAATTTCTCTTATGACAGGTGAAGCATTGTGGGAGCCTTTACCCTTCAATGATGTGTGGCGACTCTCCTGTCGCAAGTCCTGTTGACGTTGCACTTCTATGGGATGGTAATCCCTTGTGTCATAATCACTTGCAATGTATTCAATGTATAGCTGCATCATGTCCATCTGTGCAAGAGCACGAAGAATCATGTTAGGGACTGCCCGATCCGGAGGTAACACTATGTTACCTTGCAAGTCTCGCCAACACAGTTGTTCGTCCTGATGGAGGATAAAGGTAAAATCGAGTATATACTCATCATGATGAGTATACATCACCCGAAATTGTTGAGGAACTATCGGTTCGTGGTTATGTGTGTTAGACCGCTGACTGTCTCTTGTGTGATCCCTAGGTGGTGAAGTGCTTTTATGAGAAGAAGAAGACATTGTTATCTTACTCGGTGTGCTATTGACCGTTGTTTAAATTTTCTTCTGATTAACCCTAAGGGTTCATTTAAGCTTCCCAACGATGTGGATGATTTCCTATGTTCTACTTAGCGCACAAAAAACTTAGTCTCGGCAACAGCGCCAATGATGAGTGGTGAGGTACCCCTACACTCAACCATACGAATATGAGCGTTACACGAGCGATCTAGTTGAACTCCACAGACTAAGTGCCTACACGCCTTATGGAATACTTAAGGTTAATTGTTCATTGTGTTCCTAGACTTACTTGTATTTGTCATGATTGTATCGTTAAGTAAGTCTAAGGTATGTGATTTTTATGTTTTTTATCTTTTATCGCCTATGCTAATGAGGGAAAAGGTGAAGAGACTAATTAACTAACTTTAACTAACTAAGTTCTAATGCCTAGCATCAGTATCCGTTCCCACTTACCGTTCACACCTTGAACCAATGCAACCTTCTGGGATTACCAAACACTATTCGTTGCTGGGATTACCAAGCGTAACGCACATGCTCGAAGCAGTCGTACTGAATGCACTTAACTAGGAGTTAAGGGTTGAGAGAGATTTAATTAACTAATAAAGCATTTAAATGATGAATAATAAATAATAATAATTAAATTCCTATTTAGCTTAGTCCATGCACTGCAAGGTTTATCCAAAAGTTCATCTTTATTTCCATACACAAACTTGTGCTCAGGTACAATATTTCCTCGAATAAAGATCCATCCACTTTGGAGCTTCTACTGCGGGCACATGGAAATTATTTTATCTTTGGAGAGGTAAAACTGCCAGAGTTTCGCTATGGTCTAGGTCTAAACTAAGAAACAAGGGAGAGCCACCTCTTATTTATAGATTTGACAGTGCGCTGCGATATTGCATACTAAGATATCGTAGGGGAAGACGTGATATCGCGTACGTGATATCACGGGGGGATGCGATACCGCAGCAGACGCGATATCACGTCCCATCATAGGTGGTGACTTTTTCTTAAGTATCAAATCCATGTTATATGTTTGATGCTCTTTAGTGAGTGTGTGTGTGTGTTAAAATATTGATTAAAAATATGTAGGGTAAAATTTGTGATTCTTGATACAATGAACTTTGTAAGATTAACAACTAAGAAAACATTGACACATCCCTGACAATGGTGTCAACGATGAGCAATAGGATATCCCAACACTCCATCATAAAAGTCACGATTGCACAAATGTAAACATATCATAATTTGTGGATGGACAATATGAGTATGCTAGAAGTTGATAATAAGTACATGATTGTTGTCTTCCCACTTCGAATTAGTAAAGTACAAGTGTATAGTTTAACTTTAAGTGAGGCATATGATAACTTGATGTTGTTGGCTCCATTTACTTTTAAGTGAAAATATAATGAAAATGACAATAAGGTCTAAGTCTAAAAAATAGCACAAATATAAATTTATTCTATCCTATGGCGATGAGCAGTCGTTCTTGGCTTGCCATACATGTCTTGGGATCATGTAATCATCACTAGGTTACCAAGTGTTATGCTACTAGGTGAACCAAGCAATAACATAACTAGGATTACCAAACAATTACACTTATACACTTGAAACGAGTTGTACTCATTCGACCTTGCTAATTAGCATGAAAAAGTAAAATGCTTAAGAAATATAAAGAACTATACTAAAGTATGCATATTAAAGAAATTACAATTAAACTAAGTACAGAAATTAGCTAAGTAAAACAAAGAAACTAAGTGGATGATGATAAGAAATCTTAATCTTTATTGTCGTTCATTACCAAGCGTAATGAAAGTTTTGTTGCTAATGTGACCAAGTGTCAATATTTATAGGGTCTCATAGCTCCCAATACATCATATCAATGATGATGTAGGTAGAGTTGAAATATCATAGATATGATATCATGGCTCATCAAAAATAGGTTTTATCATACCCCCACAATAAATTAGAAACTTTTACTTGAGTTAAAATAAAAAGAAGATAGAGTTTCTTACAAAATTAGGAGGTATACTCAAACTATGACATGACTACTTATTTACATGACTACTTAATGCTAAATGTTGCATTGTGGTTCGAGTGGTAATTTTACAAAATTATCAGGCATGGCATGATGTAAAAATTTAGCAACAAACAAAACAAAACAAAATGACATAGCTCAATGTTGCCTTCAAGTTCTTGGTGGTGGTGGCTCCTCCATCAGCTTCTTTCCTTTGTTGCTTAGCTTTTGAAATTGGTATCAATTAAGGAGTTCCCGAAGCTTCTCTTCCTCTAACCTAGGATCATGTATCATCCATGTAAATTTTTCAATGTTTGATGAAATCGATACTTCCCATGGGCATGGTATCTATGGAAACATCTTATTTGCTTTAACATACCAATGAAAACTACCTCTTTTCTTCTTCAAATGCCTTGGCCACCTTTCTTGATTTCTAGTAATCAGTCATTCAATAGGCTAGGTTTGTTGCTACATATTTTTTGTCTGTGGTAGCTAGCTTTTACTACTTTCAGTTAAGAGTTTGTAATGTGTAGTTTCTGTTGGACATCCTTCCTATCTGCAAACTCCTTCTCATACATGGCATAGACTGCATCCACTTGTTGTTCAAGCTCATTTCTCAATCTACTTGCTATCAGCATGGCTAGATTAGCATACCAAATGTTTGCTAACCCCATTTACTTGATGAGATCCTTGATCTGCAGGTCCTTATTTCTCACTTCATCTTGGTGGACATGAGCTAAGCTATCTAGAATTGGCTACCAATTTGCTATTTGTGTTGTAATGATATTTATCTTGGCCTTACCCATATGAATTTCCTTTTCATTAATTTGTTTATACATGCCCACATGGTCTCTAAAGCGTTCCTTGAGCCTTTCATGTTTCTTGGCCTCATTTTGCCACACGCTAATTTCAATTATTGATTTTTGGTGGATAGCGCATACTTCTCCCATTAATAAGGTTCATTTTTCTTTGGCTAATTTATTCATGTCTTGGTTGACTCTAATGAATTATTCTCACAATTGATGAATGCTTTCCTCAAGAACATTTTTTTACCTTTTGATTTTTATCAACCTTGTATTATTTGCAATAAGTTTCTTATATTCTTCCTTTAAGGTAATGATGGCTTTCACATGTGCATACATTTTTACTTCTACCACTAATGTATTCCATACAACATATTCCTTTTCCATATCTACTTGAATATTTCTTACTATAAGTTGCCTCACTTATTTTGTTCTAAATGTGTCTAGCTAGTGTAGGGCTATATATTGTGTGGGGTCTCTCTTTTCTACTTTCAAGGCTACTAACTTAGCTTGCAACTTCTACACTTCATGTTCTTCATGTTTTTCCCTCATCTTTGCCATGACCAAATTTCCCTTTATTGCATTTAGATTGATGAGACGCGACATGCACTGTGCCACGATATCGCGTACGTGATATCGCGGCCGCCGTGATATCGCATCCCATGCGATATCGCGTACGTGATATCACGTCTTTCCCTGTGATATCGCGGTCCGCCGCCATATCTATAAATAAGAGGCGGCACTCCCTTCATTTCCAAATCCTAGCTAGAAGTAGCAAAGCTCTGGCAGTTTGATCCCTCCAGAGTTAGAATTTTTCACATGTGCCCGCAGTAGGATTCCTAGAGTGAACAGCTCTTTATTCGAGCAACTTTGTAACCTGAACACAAGTTGTGTACGGAGATAAAGATGAACTTGATTGGATAAACCTTGCAGTACATGGTTTTAATTATTGTTGTTATTTATTGCTTTCCTAGTGCAGTACGACTTGATTACGAGCATCTACGGATGTGTACGGCTAATCAAGGAATCGGTTGCTCGTCGCAACGCGTGAGTACAACTTAACTACGAGCATTGGCTGCTTGGGAACCCAGTAGCGTATTCCAGGATCTACGCTTGGTAATCCCAGTGGTAGTCCAATGTGTACGGCTAGTTAAGGAATCGGCTGCTCATCGCTAGGCTAGAACGTGTGATAAGTACGACTTGGCTACGAGCATCCACGGATGTGTACAGCTAGCCAAGGAATTGACTGCTTATCACACTTAAGCTAAATAGGTACCTCAGTACGATCACTTCGAGCACTTGCGTTACGTGTGGTGATCCCAGTAATGATTAGCGTTTGGTAGCCACAGTTGCATAGTTCAGGGTGTGTCCAGTAAGTGGGAACGGATGCAGACGCTAGTTAATTCAGACTTAGGACACTAGTTAGAGTTAGTTAGTTTCTAAACCCTCTCTCTCATAGCATAGGTGATAAACTGAAAAATACCAAAAAAATCATATACCTCAGACTTGCTTAACCATATACCATGACACCTACAAGCAAGCCTGGGAAGACAACGAACGATTAACCCCAAGTGTTTCTTGTGGTGTTAAGGCATTTAGTCTGCGGAGTTCGACCGGATCGTGCGTGCATGCTCGTATTCGTATGGTTGAGTGTAGGGGGACCTTGCCACTCATCATAGATCAAACTAAACTATAGTGATATCTCTAGGGATATCAAAGATATCATGCATGAATTTTCCTATCTACAGTAGTTGATCAAGGACATCTTCATGTTTTTCTCTAGTCATGAACATGCTGGCTAGCATTTCAACATCTCTAGTTCCAACAATATCTACCAGTGGCATAATGGAAATGTTAAATGATTCCTTAATATGGTCAGTAATTTTTTTGCTACTCTTATTACATCTTGATGTTACATCACCATGACTATGGCTTCTTCTTTAGTTACTAACATGACATTGAAAGATGTTGTGTTTCCAAAAATATCTTGTGTCCAATCATCATCCTCTCCTGCCTATAGAGATACTTGCTTACTAGTAGGCCTTACAAACTTATCCCTAACTCAATACAAAGTAGAACCTTTTCCTGCTCCCCAATTGATTGTTTCTACGATCTGCTACAAGTGGCTCATGTAAGGCATATAGTCTTGTCATACAAGTGAAGCACTCTATATAGGTCAATCACTAGCAAGCATTGAGCAAATGAGTCCTACTTGTTCTTATTGTCTAGTTGCTGGAATGTTACTTATTAGTGTGGACCCTGCTACTCCCTTAGTGCCTACTAGCTTTTCCAGTTGATCCTTCTTTGGTGGCACTAGTTTGGATATCTCGACATATGATGCATTCTAGAACATCATTCATGCACCCTAGAATTCCTACTTGCTTGCACAACTTTCTAATGAGGCAAGGGAATGGAAATGTGAGTTTAGTTACCTTCTTCTCTTAAAACCTTTTCTATGTCTCTAGAAATAATAGATGTGTTATGTTACCATTGAATTTTTCCATATGGATTACACTTCCTCTAGTTGCAGAAGTGGAAATTCTATTGAGTCTCTTAGTAGGGAACAAATGATAAGTCTCAATCTTGAAGTAAAGCTTTTCTTCAATAGTTAATTCACTATAGTCCTTATCCTCTTTTCCATATGCTCTCTATAGCCACAATTTATTTTCATTGGTGTTGGATCTGATGGATATATGTACTACATTTGCTCCTACATTTAGAATATTGAGTTCCTTTGTAATGGATTCATTTGAGTAAGGCATTGAAACTCCTTCGATCTTAATGGTTGCATCATCCTAGTTATTTTTCCAAAATTGGTACAACATATTTTGTCGCAATGCTTGTAGACCATATGGTAGAGCATTGTTCATATTTTTGAAACATTTATTTATTTGGAATACTAGATACCATAAGATACACACACATTAATTAATCATGTCTACTTCTCGTAGGGGTGATTCTCTAGCTTCTGTAGATAACATTGCATAGGGCGATGACAAAAGTGATTTTAATAACAATGATGATGTATCCTATTACATAAAAGTCTCATATGCATATCCAGATTTGCATTATCTTGAATTATTTTTTCATTTTTCACATAGATGAGCAAATGCAGTGAAAAGACTTATAAGGCAACATTATGTTACCACTTGATAGAGTGGCTCCATCAATGTTTATAACTGCATTGATGAATAATGGACTTGAAGTTATTTGAGATGAGTATCAAGTGTACCACTACTTGTTAAGATTTTACAAGCCTACCAATACTCAATATAGGTAATATTGTCTAATGGAGACCCACCATGAATTCAATAAGGGCAAACATCAAGTCACACTAACATCCGAATGTGAGAAAAATGACACTAACTAGATCTTTGAATCAACATTTTTCTATCTTTAGTATTGAGGAAGTAGACAATTCACAACTATGTTTTACCCTAGTAAGAAACCAAAAAAGAGATGAAGTAGGTCCTAAAACATAAAGGACTTCAAGGTCAAGGTCCTCTAATATACAAAGAAGAGAAGACCAAAGAGGGCATGGAAGAGCAAGTTGGTATGGCTCTCCTAATTTTCCAACGTCTTCCTCATTCTCATCCTCAAGTTTTGACAAGGATGAAAATAGAATAGGAAGAAGGACCATAGATAGAGGTGAAGATAGGAAACCTAGAAAGGATTATTAAAGAAACCAAGATAGCTAGCCTAGAAGAGATAAAGAAAGAGACAAAAATAGAAATAAAGATCGAAGGTAAAGAAGCCACTAAAGAGAACATAGAAGGAATTGTGATCATGATGAAGATCACTAATCTAGAAGATCATGATGAATCCTCATTGTCAACTAGGAGCATGATCAACATCAATGAGGATGTCAAAATTTCCACTAGGCATTAAAGGAAAGCTACATTAATCGACTGGACATGAATAACATTTCAAAGATCAGGGAAGACTATAACATTAATCTCCAAAATTAACTATAGGCCTTCTATGATATATGTGCCTTGCAAAATATTGAAAATAAATGAAAAAATGTTAAAGTTATTTCATAAGATGCTCAACAATGGAGTAGAGAGTTGGTACCAATTATTAAAGCTAGACTTCATCCATCGATGGAGTGCAATGCTAGAACCTTTTAACAAGAAGTACCATACTTACTCAAGGGTGTTCAACTTAAGAAGGTAGATTCAAAGATGGAAGCAAAGAACTTACAAGTCTATTGATGCAACTGTGGGTAGAAACTACTCATTACTACATAGATGTCCAAGAGATGACTTTTCTCAAAGGAAATAGCTAAGGCACATTATAGATGAACTTTAAAATGAAACATAAAAAACCCTTGGAGTTTATGAGGACCTATTAGATTTAAAGACTTAGGTGATCAATAAAGAAGGAAAGCTTAAGAAGAGAGAAAGCACAAAGGAGTATAATATGAACCTATGCCTTCACAAGAGGAATGTACGTGTGTGATGTATAAGAAGAAAAAGATCCCCTGGATGAACTGATTTAGAGAAAAAGCTTGGTAATCCAAAAATCTATTTCCAAAATTGGATCCAAGGTTGACAAAATGTAAGACTCAATGGATGAGAAATTTGTAGCCACTTAGAGGATAGTAAAGAAAAGCATATAGTAGGCAAAAGTAAAAGACTAAGATGAAAAGATGAAGAAGGAAAAGAAAACAAGGAAGGAGATATACAAGCAAAAGGGGAAGCATGTTGAGTAGAAGAGGTTGTTGATTCTATAAATTTTACCAATGATGAGCGACGATGTACCCCTATGCCCAACCATACAAATCATAGGTGTTCACGGGCAACTCAGTCAAATTCCGCAGATTGCAAGCACTTGCATACATCAAACTCTAGCCAGCAAAACCTTAGTTAGAACGGTTGTTGTCTTCCCAACTTCACTTGTGATATTCTAAAGCAATGGTTAAGTGAGATTGAGGCAAATGATTTTTATTGGTTTTCTTTTTTATCTTTTAAAGTCTAATTCTTTAATTGTAGGAAATGGAAAGTTGTGTAGATTACACTTGTTCTACTCTATCGCTTAACTCTCCCTAGCATAAGAAACCGATCTTATCTTCCATACACATCCTGAGCATACCCTAACCACTGCTGGGTTACCAGATGTTAAGCATCACTGGGTTACCAAGTGTTTGATATATGTTCGAGATGGTTGTGCCTATGGTTCTCATAAAATATGAAAGGAAAATAACAGTAAAGTAATAACAATAAAAGCTTCTAAAATTATTAAAGCATTGAAATATTAAACTATTAAAATGCTTAAGTGATTAAATCCAAATGCTACAAGGAATGCTCAAAAAGCTCATCCTTATTGCTGGTCACACCAATGGGCTCAGGTACATTAGTGCTCAAATAAAGAGCCGTACACCTTTCTCACACCTACTGTGGGCATTTGGAAAATATTCTAACTCTTATAGGAACAAAGTGCAAGAGTTTGGCTACAACTACTCCAAAAGATGTCATAAATGCTACGGGTGCGTGCATATTTATAGCAAGAGATAGACTTTGCGTTAACGGGGTCATGTTAACGCATGGACGGATATGTCGACGAGGTCATGTCAACGTGGCCACGTCAACAAGGCTCCATTAACATGACGTAGTCAACATTTCAACTAAACACTTTATCATACCCCCACAACCAAGTGAAAACTCATCCTCGAGTTTATTACAATTTGGAAGGTATGAAGTTATTGATAATACACATGACAAAACACATTTACACACACACAAACTCTATTAACATAACAAGTGCTCAGGTGTACAGAAAAAATAAATTACAAAATTGTGATGTTTAGAGACAAAATTGAACACCCTGTCGAAAAATGCTAAAGTTGCTGAAGAAGGTCACACCATCCCTGGTGGTGGTTGTTTTGACGGGCCTTCACTAGCTTCTGGTGCATGTGGCTATTGTGGTGTTGATGATGGTTGCCCTATAGCAGCTACAACTTCTGGAGGTAATTGAAAAGCCTCCAGCAATGCCCTCATTTTATCTTCTTTGCTTCTGGGATCATTCACTATCCAGGCAGCTTTACCAATGTGTGTCAGAATAGGAACATCCCAAGGACATGAAAGTGAGAGAAAGAGTTCCTTCAAATTGACGAACCAAGTAGCAAATTGTTTTCATTCAATATCGAAAGATCAGATTGATGTCTGCAACTACTAGTAGTCATTCATTCATTGGGCCAAGTTCTCTGCAACCACATGTTGTCCTTCAAAATAGGTGTGGAGAACTTCGAGTTCTGCATTTGTTGTTTCTAACTTTTGTTTTGTCTCTTTATGCATTTGGACCTTACCCTCGTATAAAGAATACGAGGTGGCCACTTGCTTTTCCAGGTCAGACCGTGGCCTTCCAGCTGTTAACATAGCCAGGTTTGCATAATGGAGATTGGCTAACTCCATGTATTCTATCATTTCTTCAATTTGCAACTCTTTGAGGCAGATTTCAACCTGGTTGTAGGCATTCAAGCCATTGAAGATGGCTACCACACCTTACCTCCTTCCCGGAGCTGCTGGAGTGCTTGGTTCATTTTAGCCTTTGTGACTTGAATCTCTTTTTCATTTACTTCTTTTTGCAATCCCAGCTGGTTCCTATAGTGATTTTTAACTCATTCAAACTTAAGGGCCTCATTTTTCCAAGTAGAAATTTCAATTGTTGATTTTTGTTGCAAGGCTTAAAATTCCTCCATAGACAGATTACGATTTTCAGCTGTCAGTCTCCTCACATTAATGTTTAACCTAGCTAGCTCATCCTGCTATTGATGGATGAAGTCTTTCATGTGTTGATTCTCAACACCAACATTGCACAGGCTATGAACTTCTATGGTCAGCCTGACATTCTCCTGGTGAACCTATGCCAAGTCCTTGTTTAAATGGTAATCATGGGTGTTTATTAAGGACTTGTCAAAGATTGTCGACTCTCGCTCACCCTCAACTATTTGAAGTTTGGTTTTGAAGCTATTGAAAAGCTTCATCCTTGGTGAGTTCACGCTTGAGGAGAGTTGGATTAGCAAGTTGGGCCCTTAATTAGGCAACTTCCACCGCCAAGTGTTGATGATTCGCTTATGCTACTTCAAGTTGCCCTCCAAAATGAGGCACTTGCCCCTTGCTGAGAGCAGCTCCGACTAGGTTGCAGTAATGTTGTCTGGAAGATCAAAAACATCTAGAAGTGGTTGCCCGATTCCCACCAGTTGGTCTAACAACTCTTCATGTTGGGCTACATTGATTTTGCTACATGAAGTTCTTGAGGACTTCTGTACATCTCTAAGTCCATGTACATCCAATACAAGCACTGTAGGTGCATTAAAGGTCTTAGCAATTGTGTCAACAACCACTTCAACCACAACTTCTTGTCCCTAGTTTTGCATTACGAGGATAGTTTCCCCTTCTCCATCCTTTAAGCACACCAAGAAAGTAGTGGCATTTCCTGAAATTTCAGGAAATAACTGTTGGGTGAACACTGTTACTTCTCAAACACAGGTATCAATTCTAGCAGGCACTTGTGCTCGAGTGATAGAAAACATTGGCCTTGCTCTCTCTAGCAGACTTAGCGATCAAGCCACTTACTCAAGATGGCTCATCGTAGGGCAATAAACTAAAGGGTCTTCTTCTCCACCAATTCCTACTAATTGCTCTTGTTAGCTCAAGAGTGATCATCAAATCCTTGTTCTGTGATTGTCTGCAAGCCCAACCTTGTTGTTTGCATAGGTAGTGGAGGTGGTTTCTACTCTAACCTAAGTTGTGTTATGGCTGGAGTCTTGTCCTTCATCAGCTCCTGCCACAAGACAATTTGGGAGTAACGAAGTGTGTCATTGGGCATATCATGCTATCCCTTCCATTTGCACAATTTTCTAATTGGGCAGGGAAAGGGTAAAGCTCACCTTCCATGTTAGTTTTTAGTAAATCTCTTCTCAATCTCCAGGAAAAGCAACTTTGTAAGGTTGATGGGGAACTTTCCACTTAGAGCGGCACATGTACAAGCAAAGAAGGTAGTGATCTTGCTAGGTCTTACCATGAGATTCAAGTGGTAAGATGTGATTTTTGAATAAACCCTCTCTATGGTGGTTAGGATGCCAAGCTCCTTACGTTCTACCCCATAGCACCTCTTGATCCACTCCCCTTTTACCTTGGGATTTGCTTGTTTGGGAATCTTTGCCACGTTAGCTCCAATCTCTGGCCATCCTAGAGCTTGTGCAATTGCTTCAGCAGAGTAAGAGACATGAATGTCTTTGATTCTTACTCTAGACCTCAGTTGCTGATTTGTCCAAAATAGGTAAGTTTCTCCTAGGTACCATTCACCACTGGATGTGATGATTGGCCACATAGGAGAATTTTGTAGTTGGGTTTTGACTTCTTCTTGTGCATGTTCTAGAAATGGTCTGAAGTTTAACTCCTGAAGGACCATTCGTTGTAGCTCCCTCAGCTTGATAGCATCAATACAGGCTTGAGTCAAGGTGACCTCAAGCTGTGGTGCTACCATAAGAGTCTCTTCCCTTTGCAATTTTTTGCCAAGGACATCCACTTGGAGAATCTAACAAATAGATTCCATGTCAAGCTCTTCATGGAGGGGGCTAGTTGCATGTGAGCTCTTCGCATGCTCTAGAGGTTGTGCACCTTATCCTCTTTCCATTCTCAATCACTTGTCCCTTGGTTGGGACGATCCTTCTTCTCTTGGATGCCTCGATTTGGGTGCCATCTATAGTCATAGCATAACCATGAATTAAAATGTGTATAAATTGTTCAAAATGGAAATCATACACCTTCTCCTTTTGACCAAGCTCTGACAATGACATGTGCATCCTATTAGGTTCCTTGGAGTATAGTTGAGGGGTTAGAAAAAATAATAAGACATGAGTTGTAATTTATAGTGTTGTTTTTTTTTGTTTTTTCTTGTCTGTCCTCCAAGAGGTGTTAAGTCTTTGATAATTATAATAATAATTATAGACCTCGCTGCCCCCCATCCCCACAATGAAGAGCATACCTCCAGTTGTAAAAGAGGTTAAGGATGGGTAGATTAGAACATGTGGTAGGAAAAGTAGGCGCATGGAAAGAAGGCGTGATGTAGAACAATGAAAAACTGCCCTAGCTGTGTGCACAAATGGACAAAGTTCAAAGGCACAATGTGGGTATATATAGTATTTTTTCCATGTGTCGACGGGGCCGCGTAAATGCAACGGGATACATATACAGGGCCTAGTCGACGTAATTTTGCTACGGATGTTGACCTACATTTACCGTTAAAGAAAAAGTCCAAAGCTAGAATTGGAGCACAACATGGGGGTGATTCGTGGTCGCAGAGACTAGAGAATAGTATGTGTAAAAGAGAAAGGAAGATTGTAACTAGAAGAACAATGAAAGGTAGGAGAATGTCCTAGTATGGAACTTTGTGGATGAGGGACCATGCGATGGTTAGCATAGAAACAATCGACCAACCATATCAAGGGAATAGGAGATTAACAAATAAAACCAAAGGATATGTAAGTGGGTCCTCCCCATAGCAGGCAGTAGCCTCAGTAGCCCTTGCATATCGTCAACACAAGAGTCTGTGGACCCCGTAATTAATTAATGGTGACCGTGAGTTAATACCCAAATCCATGAGAACCAGCCGAAGAATTAGAAGTTCTAGCAAAACATGATAGACATTCAAGACATAGAACCAGTAGTGAGGTGAATAATGGGAAGCAAATGATGAAGAGAAGAGGGAGTGAGATGGAATTCCTAATGTTGGTCACATAAAATCTCTTATGAATTATGTAATTAAGTGACTGGTAGGATCCATCCTTAGTTCAAACCCAAAACCAACCACGTTCCGTGACATCGCATCAACATTTGAAGACTAGTCCATCTCCTTGGGGTATAAGAATGCTTCCACAAACAACCACCACTCCAACATGAGTGAGTGAGAGGAAGTGAAAAATGGATTGAGTTAGAGGGGATAAAGAAAGTCCCATAACTAGTGCTTGTAGCCCATTAGTGGTAGTCTAAGAGGTATGCTTTGAATTCCCATGTGTTTGTTTTTTTTTCTAGGAACCACACCATGCAAAGACCCATGCATTTTCGCATGCATTTCGCCAAGGGGTGTGGTTTGAATCCTCATGGTTTTTTTTTTTTTAGAACCACACCATGCAAGGACAAATTGCCATGTAACTTCCAGTTAGGAGAGGATAGGGAGTAATAAGAAGTCTGTGAGGACACACACTCATATGCAAGGGTATAGAAAATTACAAAGAGTATTGCATTCCCCTTGAAGTCACACCCTATTCAAATCATTGGATCCTTCTCAAGTTGGGAAACTACACAAGTCATGAATTAATTAAAGTTGTTTTTAATTGAAATGGATTGCATGTTTTCAAAATAAGGAAAATCATGGAATGGGTGGATGGGTGGATGATGTAGACTCACTACCTATTACATGAAATGAGAGTTCAACAT
>MNCI01000898.1:98193-112775 GCA_015680685.1 Gnetum montanum
GAGGTGGTGGTAGTTCTCCTCCCTCTTCTACATCTTCTTGTTCCACCTTGTCTTCACCAAGTTCTGACTCCGATCACAACTATAGTAGCAAGGGTCAGGGTGATGGAAATCGAAAAGACTGATGGGATCGCAAGGACCAATGGGGATGACATGAGGAAAAGCATGACCAATCACACGAGTCTCACCATGAAGAAAGGAGAGGTAGTTGAAATCATCATAGATGTCGTGGTCATCAGTAGGACTACAACTCGGATGAACCACTGTTGGCTATTCAAAGCATGCTTAACATAGTTGAGGTAGTTCAAATACCTAGTAGGCACTTGAAAGATAGTCAGATCAAGCGCCTTGACATGAANACACATGTTGTGCCTCATTAGGACAATAATCTTGGTAGTCATGATCCTCCATGATGTATTCCACACCGCGGTCTTGAATGCCTAGTCTGGTAATATTTTCAAGTAGCATTCTAGGAACTGATTGATCAGGAGGTAATATGATGTTACCCTCCATGTCCTATCATCACAGGTGCTCATCCTGATGTAGGATAAAGGTGAAGTTGGGGATATACTCATCTAGATGTGTGTATATCACCCAACACTCCTGCGGCACTAGTGGGTTGGATCCGTCTTGCCTATGAGAAGAAGACATTTTTTATGTTAGCTAACAACTAAACTGATATGCCTTATTCTCTTACTTAAACTACCTAGCATGCATAGATTTCACTATCCTAGGTTCGTTCGAACGAAGTAAATGATGATCTTGCTAAGACTAGATAGTGCATGTAGGATTAACAGTCCCTTGCAACAATGCCAATGATGAGCAGCGAGGTACCCCTACGCCCAACCATATGAATTACGGGTGTTCATGCGTGACTCAATCGAATTCCTCACACTGCAAGCACTTGCATACACCAAACTCTAGCCAACAAAACCTTAGTTAGAATAGTTGTTGTCTTTCCAACCTAACTTGTGATATTCTAAAGCGATGGTTAAGTGAGATTGAGGCAAATGATTTTTGTTGGTTTTCTTTTTTATCTTTTAAAGTCTAATTTTTTAATTGTAGGAAATTCAAAGTTGTGTAAATTACACTTATTCTACTCTATGGCTTAACTCTTCCTAGCATAAGCAGCCAATCCCATCCTCCGTGCACATCCTAAGCATACCCTAACCACTGTTGGGTTACTAGACGTTTAGCGTCACTAGGTTACCAAGTGTTTGATATATGTTTGAGATGGTCGTGCCTATGGTTCTCATAAAATATGAAAGGACAATAACAGTAAAGTGATAACAATAAAAGCTTTTAAAATTATTAAAGTGTTGAAATATTAAACTATTAAAATGCTTAAGTGATTAAATCCAAATGTTGCAAGGAATGCTCAAAAAGCTCGTCTTTATTGCCGATCATGCCAATGGGCTTAGGTACATTAGCACTTGAATAAAGAGTCGTACACCTTTCTCACGCTTGCTGTAGGCACTTGGAAAATATTCTAACTCTTACAAGCACAAACTACAAGAGTTTGGCTATAACTACTCCAAAAGATGCCATAAATGCTGTAGGTACATGCATATTTATAGCAAGACATAGACTCTACATTTACGGGGTCATGTTAACGCATGGACGGATACGTCGATGGGGTCACATTAATGTGGCTGCATCAACAAGGCTCTGTTAACGTGGCCCAGTCGACGTATCAACTAAACACTTCATCAACCAATATGAGCATCCTAAGAGATGTCCTATCATGTTACACTTGAAAAAATTAGGGACATGCATTAAAACCTAAGTTTATCAAGAAGCATATGCCAAGGAGATTACTGTATCTTCAAAGCAATGACATATAACCCTATTAACAATAACATTATTATCCAAGTGGGGCTCCTCCTCAACCTCAAGAGCAATATTATGAACAAAAAAATCATAGTCATAGTGGATGTAACCTCCTAGGTAGTAGTATCCTTATTGTCAACCTAATCCTTATGGATATTACATCTAATAACTTTTTTCTCATAGTGATGACACTTCTCATGCATCTTTATACCATGATTACCCTCCAATGTATCATGAGCCCATGAATCCATGTGTTGAATTACAATTTTATACCTTACATTCAATGCTGTAATATTGTTAGCATTTCCAAACTTCACTTTCACTAGTACCACCACCAATGCAAGATGAGTTTCCATCACAACCATAATAGAAGAATGCAACATATGTAGTCAACATGTAGGTTGTTCAAAGTCTTTTTTCTTTAAGACTATTCCCATGCTCATGAAGGAAGTTGGTAGACTTATGAGTCCACTTGAATAAATAGAAGTTCTAATGGTTGTGACTCCATCCCAAACTTCAAGATTTTCAAAATGTCAAGTAAGCCAAGAGTGTCTTTTCACTAAGGGTACACTATCTAAATTGTCATGCTTAGCCACCTAGTATCAGATTTCCATACAAATAGCATGAGATCATCATATGATTGAAATTGTATATTATAGTAAGATAAATGTAATAAAATCATCAACATTAAATAGGAATTGAACCAGAAACATAAAACAAATAAACTAGCTTCTTTTGTTCAAGACTTTAATACAACAAACTTCAAACTCTTAATTCTTTATTTTCTAAATCTCCTTTCATACTCTCATTCTCTATATTCTTTCTATATTTTGTATTCTTCATTCTCTACTTTTTATTCTCTTCAAATACATCAAAAACTAAATCCAAATTTATATTTTTTTTAACCACTAGATAAGTATTGCAAGTTTTTCTAACCCATAGTCAATTAGAATTCATAGATTATGAGATGTTGTAGCTTGTAGCTAGTTGTAATACACTTCTCAGCCAAATAAAAAAAATCAAACCAACTACTGATAGTCATCATGACTCACAGTTATCCACAATTAGGAGTAATGGTTAAATATTTAAATTTCCAATGGTTAAAAAGAAACTATGAAGTACTATAACTCGCAGTGACTTACTTTAGTAAAAAGTGTCTTTTATTTCTACATTTTCTTACAAGCTACTAAAGACACACACTCTTGCATGCTAAATATAAGCTATCATGGATCGTAATTCCTTGTAGTTTTACAAAATTGCTCTTCCAAGTAGAATTTCAAATCTTAACTCTTCAATTATTATCCAAGTTGAAAATTTAACCTATCAAAGTATCCTTAGAGGCCTTTGGTTATCCCTAAGACCCATAGGCTTACTTCAAGATCCTCATTGGAAGAAAGAAAATGCTCAAAATTCATTTGATTTTCTTGCTAAACACAAAAATTAATATGAGAAGTATCAAATTACAATGGACATTAATTAGTCTTAACAAAATTCAATATTTTGAGATTGTATTATAACTCAACCTATTTTTAAATCTACTAGCTTAGCCTTCAAGACATTTTCATCCTTAAGTTTCCCAAGGTATTTTTGGGAATTAAATGAAAAGAAGTAGTTATTTTTATCATGGTAACACAAGATTAAGGTCTCGAGTATGAGCACACACTAGATAGTGAATTTATTCCCTTATGTTTTAAACATCCCAACAAGTAACTTCATGATAGCAATCATACATCTTTCCATTATTTACACCATCAAATAAAAAGATAGCATATGTTGAGACAATATAAGTATGAGATTACCATAAAACCTTGTTGTTTAAAAATAAACAAAGTTAAAATTTAACCTTCTTTTTAAAGTTTCTTTCCTTAAAAACTTATGGGGTACTATAGTGGTGCTCATATATGATGAGCAACAAGTATCCCCTACACCCAACTAGAGGAATCACAAGGATTCACATGCAATCTAGTTGAATTTTGTAGAAAAAACTAGTATGGTATCTAGATCATTAAGTGTTGATAGTAGGTGGGTGTCTTCCCACTTAGACTAGCAGTAGCTCTATCATAGATAGTTTAGTCCAAAGTGAGGCATATGATTATTGATGTTGTGTGGCTATGGCTAAGCTATATAAAAACATGAAAATTAATTATTTAATTAATCTACTAATAACAAGAAGATAAATCTTAGACCATCCTAAGGATGATGAGTGTCCATTCCCAACTTGTCGTACATGTTCTAAACTCATGTGTCCATTGTTAGGATTACCAAGTGTTATGCTATTAGGTGAACCAAGTAATAACACTACTAGGATTACTAAAAAAATACATGTTTACACTCAAAGCTAGTCACACTCATTTTTCCAATTGATTAATGTGCATAAAAATGTAAATATTAACTAAGTATGGATAAAGTAAATTGCATTGACAATAAATCAATTCTAAGTTAAAGTGTTACAAGGAATATGAATCAATCTCGATCTTATGGTTATTCATGAAATGTGTCTAGGGACAATGCCACTAAAATAAGATGTTTTACAATTGATTCAAATCCATACTATGGGCACTCACTAATTATTTGCTACGATTATGGAAGAAAAATGTAAAAGTTTGGCTATACTACTAACCAAATGGTGCTAAATATGTGAAAAATGCTCACATATTTATAAATAAATGAAGACATTGTGTCAATACATATGTTTTAACTCATTTGGATACATCAACACAACTAAGTTATAGCATATAAGACAACATCTACAATATAGTATATGCAACATAGCATCTATGATGTAGCAACCAACTAAGATGCATCGACGTGGATACATCAATGCAGATGCGACATAACATTTGTGATATTGGAGCCAACTAATATACTTAACAAAATGATGCTTTATCAACACACTTAAAAGGTGACGAAAGATGGCCAACAACCTTTTCTTGGTCATATGATAAAATAATAGGTATTAATCCATGCATATGCTAGTAAATGATCTACACAGATCCTACCATTAAGCATAAAAGACAACCATAGAGAAGGTTGAATTCCAACTTCAAATAAGTCATCACAAAGGAGGCAGAGAAGCTTCTTAAGGATAGATTCATCTACCCTATTGTAGATAGTGAGTGGATGAGTCCACTCGTTATTGTGCCAAAGTAAGAAAGTAAGGGAGTAATTACATAGTTGAACATGGTCACACTCATGGACCACTTTTCATTGTCATTTGTGTACCAAGTGTTGGATACCATTGCAAATCACATGTATTATAGCTTTCTAGGTGGCTACAGTGGTTATAATCAAATTCAAATAGCCCTAAAAAAATAAGGCCAAGATAACATTCACAATTCTATAGAGGAATTTTTCATATAAGAAGATGCTCTTTCGCTTTTATAATATACTTGCAACCTTCCAACACCTTGTCTTAAGCATCTTTTAATAGTAAACTGGTAATGGTGTTGAAGTCTTCATGGAGAGCCTATTACTAAGTGAGTAACATTATGTTACATCACTTTTGTAGGCTCTTGGGTATTGATATGTAGATTTAATTCTTCTCTAGCAAATTTGATGATTCTCCATTAGATCTATTTTTCTTTTCAGTGGATCTAATTTTCTCATTGTTTAATTTTTCTTTAATGGATTTGACCTATCTAGAATTCCCCTATGGATGTATCTAAATTACCCTCAATTTCTTCAATTGATGCCAAAATTTCTACTTCTTCAATTTTTGTTAATTTTGAGAATGTAGATTTACAAGCTAGTGAGTGAAAATTTATGATGCCTTCTACTAATGTTGATGTAACTAAGATATTTGATTTTGTTCATCTTAATGATGTATACGAGTCACTGGTAGTTGATCTTACATCATGACATATGTTCATTCAAATTTTAGATTACCTTCCTTGTATTCAAAGTTTTGTCTCATAATTAAATGATGTAAGGCAAAAATATGACATTCAAGTCATTCATACCAAGTATTATTTTCCTTTTTTCTACTTGTTGAACTAGGTAATGGTTCAATGGTGCAATGTGCCCTAGATGTAGGATCATGTATCCATAAGCATGTAGTATTGATCATTCATAAGTGGATTGAAAATTTTGATGTCGAATTTGAAGAATATTTAAAGTTCCATGTTTTGTCTAGTTATTTATCTTCTACTAATTTTTCAAAAAGCTAAGCAAGGAATTGTTAGTATTCTTGATCTTATTAAGCATATGGAATCTATTTCCACATCATTTGGTTCTTGTAGACATTGTTTTATTCAAATTAATCTTCTTAATTGAAAAAAAGAATTGGTATTATGAGCAAGCAAGAAGGCTTATATTTAGCCAATCACATATTAGAATCTTTCTAATTCTTGCAAATTTTGTTATCATAAAGGATATTTATTTAATGCTTATTCTTTTTTCTAAAGAAAAAAGATGTCAAGAAAAGAATAAACATGTTGAAGTTGAAGATAGTAAAAAACAATCTAAAGCTAAAGAGATGAAAAATCAAGATAATATCAATGGTAAGAATGATTAAATAACAATAAAGAAACTAGAGAAGGCAAAAGGTTCTGTAAATATTTTTATTTTTGCTACACCAAGTATTGATCAATCTAGACAATTAACATTTAAGGCATGTAAGAAGATTAATGTCTACCCAAAGATGACATCTTTTGTTGATAAGCAATGCTTTAGAAAATTATCAAAAAACTCAACATGAGGTTAATCATGATGGATATTATATGGTAGTATTTACTTTTGTACCTTCATCTCCTACAAAAGATGGTATTTCACCAAAGCTTTCTATTACTACATCAAATCCTTTTGTTATTTTAAGTTCAAATACACATTAAAAATGATGTAAATGTTGTTAGAACTCAGACCATTCTCCCTAATCATAATTATTTTTTCTCTTTTATTTTTTCAAAGCATCTATTGTAAAACTGTTCACCTGAGAAGACATCTATAAAATTGAAAAGTTCTTCCTTTGTATGTTGTTTCTAGGGTCTTTTACTCAATGATTAAGCATGTGATGTATCCTAAATATGATAATAAGTTGACCAATCTCCTAATATAAAAAAAATCCACCTAGAAACTTAACCATTTAATAAAATAAAGCAACCCAATGACACAATTCCAATTTAATTTTAAGAAAAATTTTAGGATATTAAAAAATAATTTAAAGCTAAACAGACCAAAAATTAAGATACTGTCAATGATAAGAATGATCAAATGACACTAAAGAAATCAAAGAAGGCAAAAGCTTCTATAAATATTTTTACTTTTGTTACACAAAGTATTGATCAATTTGGATAGTTAGCATGTAAAGTATGTAAGAAGACTACTATCTACCCAAAGATAATATCTTTTGTTGACAATTAAGGCTTTAGAAGATAATCAAGTAACTTGATGTAAGGCTAATCATGATAGACATTATGTGCTAACATTTACTTTTGTACCTTTTTCTTCTATAAAAGATAATATTTTGTCAAAGCTTTCTATTGCTACATTGAATTCTATTGCTATTTTAAGTTCAAAAAAAGATATGAAAAATGATGTAAATGTTGTTAGGACTAGGAACATCTTCCCTACTAACTATTGTAACACATTTCACATCTTCAACATCTTAAGGCTTCTCAAAAGGTCTCAATTTCAACATCATACATCTTTGGTAACATTATTAGTTTTTCTAATGATCTACAAGTCTTCTTTCAATTTGATGTATATATTTGAATTGTTTAGTGATCAAAAAATACTTGACTCATTTCCTGTGAGGTTATTGTAAATTCAATTATGATGATTTTCACCACAACATCTTTTTAGTCTTAGAAGGAGGGCTAATTCGTCAAGAGTTAGGGTCATTTCCTACGGTCTACTTACAAGTAAAATTAGCTTTTTTAAGTTCATTTAACATGTTACATCAAAAATTTTGATGTCACATCGCTTTTCTCTAGTAAAACTACACATTGTTCAAATTTTTGCCTTTCAATTTTATCTTGCAAGTTTTGGACCTTATTCCTAGAAAATCAAAGCCTTGATATCATCCCTATGCATATCAATGACCTCTAAAAGACAATTTCATGTCATGGCATCCTCTTCCAACTCTAACTTCTCCAAGCTTCAAAATCTCATTTGTCATTCATATTCTTCTTTCTTCTTACATGCTTGCTCTAAAGAATCTAATAATATAACATTGGTATTAGCTTGTTCAATGGCTAACATCCACATGTCCTTGGCATAATTTAGAGTTGTGCATATTTTCTCTACAATTGTAATTTTAATTACCACATTAATGAGCAGTTAGTATTCCTATGCCTAATTATATGAATCACAAGTGTGTACACACAATCCTGTTGAATTCTGTAGAACTTGGGGCTACTAGTATCCTAGGTAATTATGTAATGTTGCTAGTCATTGTCTTTCTAGACATCACTTATGTTAGCTCAATTGGTATGGCTAAGTGTGATTGAGGCATGATATTTTTATATTATTATTATTATTATTTATCATTAATAATATTAAAGTGATGAAGTGATTAAAATATCAAATTCTAACTAACCAATAGAATTAAAGGTAATCTATACTATCCTAAACATAGAGCATCCATTTCCACTTTTCGCACATATCTTGAACCTATACTAATGCTACCATATTACTAAGTATCTACTGTTAGGTGTACCAAGTATTCACTATTGGGATTACCAAGCATTAGTATATTATGCATGAAGTGGTTCTACTTACATTGTTATGGAATAAAATATTAAATTCCTAAGTGTAGGAAAGTAAAGTGCATGTAAAATAAAGTACTTGAAAATAAACTAAGTGTTAATCCAAGTGCTCTGATGGAAAGAATTAATCTCAATTTTATTGTCATCATGAAAAAGTGTCTAAATACATCTTACACTTGAATAAAACTCCATATAATTAATTCAATCCATATTATAGATACTCTGAATGAAATTTGACTAAGTCCTATGAATAGAAACTACCAAAGCTTCAATATAATACTAATCAAAAGTCTTCTAAATGTCCATGCTGTGAAAAGTTATATAGGCTTTAGGACACTTAGCATTGATGCATGTGCACCAATGCATCCAAGGATTCATTGATGGACATACATCAATGATGCTACATCGATAAGGATGCATCAATGTAGTTACCCAACATAAGGTGTTTTATCATAACCCCACAATTGACTAAAAACTTGTCTTCAAGTTACTTACAAAATTTTGGGAAAGTATGGGACTAACGATAGACTCAACTTTTAAGTGTTGCATTACAAAAATTATACAATATACAAAAAATATTCTAGACTTGTTAACAAAATTGGTAGGCACTTAGCTCGATGAGATGGAGTAGGATGAGATCTTTACACCATGCTTGGAGGTAAAGGCTCTTGTGACTTAAAGGATCCCTCATCATGTCCTGATATTTTTAGTAGTCTAGGTTACCCTATTGCTACTCCTAAAAATTTGAAGACATACAAGAGTACCTTCATCTTTTCCTCCTTACTCCATGGGTTGTAAATGGTCTAAGCAGCTTCTCCTATATTTGCTAGTGTTGGCACATCCCATGGGTAGGGCATAGTCAGGAACATTTCCTTCATGTTGACAAACCAAGCTACAAATTGTTTACATTTGATGTAAAATGTATAGACAAGGTTCTACAGTTCTTGGTAGTTGTTCATTCTTCTAGCCATGTTCTTAGCAACTAATTTCTATTTTTGAGATTTTCTCTTAAGAACTTCAAGCTTCACATTAGTCACTTCAAGATTTTGCTTACTTTCCTTGTGAAGCTTGAATTTTTCCTCCTAGAGAAGGTAGGAGTTAACTAACTGCTTCTCTAATTCTAATCTTAGCCTCTCCACTATTAGCATTACCAAGTCTGTAGGTCGAAGGTTGGCTAACTCTATGTACTTCATCATCTCTTTAATTTGTAACTCCTTTAAGTGGATTTTAGCATGGTTGTGGGTGTTAAGACCATCAAAAATGAGCTACCATACATCATCTCTTTATTAGAGTTGCTGGAGGGCTTTGTTGACCTTCATATGTACCAATTTAATTTCTTCTTCATTGATATTCTTGAGAATTCTGACTTAGTCTCTATAGTGATTCTTCACTCTTTCATATTAACAATCAAATGCAGATTCACCATTGCATGTTAACAATCAAATAAAATCCTTAAAGATGAGCTAAAAACAGTGCAAAACTATGCAATCACTCTTTCATTTAGATAAACAAGCATAAGGCAAGATTCAAAATTAAATCTATGAATAGAAGGATTTGCTACCCCCCTTGAAATGGGAATAGAGAAAAGCCAAAGACGAGGTTCTTATATTAACTTTTCTTTTGAAGACATGGATTTTGAGAATGAGACCCTCATATTTTATTGAATATGAATTGTAGTAATTGAACTTTATTGTAATAAGAAACTTTGACTCAAAGAAAAGAATCTTAGTAAAATAAAAACCAATGAAGAGATAATGTACAAAAATGTTCCTGAATCTGCAGTTTGGTTGATTTTGAAGAGAGGAGTGGTTGATGCAGAGGCATTGACTTACCATACAAAGTTTAGAAACAATTTTTAGCCATGGAGAGCAACATAGGAGCCACAACAATAGCAATGTTCAAAGGATATTCCCCAAATGCTTCACTTGAATGTGTTGCTTATTGCCATCTTTGCCATAGAAGGGCCTTAAATTTTTTTCCCTCCATGTTTGTCATTTCACATATTCAATCTGCTACAGACATGCATTTATTTCAGACCTGCATTTAATTCATGACAAATGGAGTAATTGAGACTAAAGCATCGTATCCTTTCATATTTTTGAAACCATAAAATTTAAAAATAAAATCAAAAGAAAATGAAACTTGTATTAAACGTTTCAGGCCTACGGTTACTGTTCATAGGCAATGGCATTTTGAAACGGGATCCCATTTCTGCAACGAAAAACGTGAAACTTTAAAAATCCCTTGCATTTCTGGCAACATAGGCGGTAAGTAGAATGTTTTGGATAAGGTTGGCTGTTTGCAATGTGCTCTGCAATACAGTTTCAGTTTTTCTAGGTAGTACTGAGTTATAAACTTCTATAAATTAAAAATTATGGGGTGTAAAAGTTTGCCTTGTTTCTCAATCATTCTCATCATCCCATTCAATGGAATGCTGCTGCTACTTGCCAAAGTCCCTCCTGCTGCTACTGCTGCAGCAGTCGGTCATTACAGCATACATTTGTGGGCACATTGGTTTAGGCTCTGCCATTACCAGACAAGATTTTCCTGCTGGATTTATTTTTGGTGCCGGAACCTCTGCTTTTCAGGTTCGGTTTTGTTTTCTCGTAAATTTTTTACACGACACAATTAGTCTCCGGATTCCCTGTTCAGTGTTGTAAATTTTGCAAGCGGAACTCTCTCTGTAAATTAGGTTGAAGGCGCTGCAAACATGGACTGTCGAAAGCCAAGCGTTTGGGATGTTTATTGTCATCAGGGTGGGTTATTTTTTGCTTCTCACTTACTAATCTCTGAATGTCTCTCCGTCTCTCTCATTTTCCCCTTCTGGCTGAGCTGCTTTTACCAAACAGACCAACTAACAGTGGACTGCAGAGTTCTTAGTAAATAATATAAATCTATCGAGAGCTCTTTTGTCAGGAGAAGATTTGATTTTTCCTTTGGTTACGAGAAGATTTGACGGTTAAATTTGATTGTTCTTAAAGGATAAGATTTGACTTTTGGCACAAGGAAAACATTACATTAAACTAAATATTTTATTATATCTGCAACCCTTATGCACTTATTGTACAGTAGAAATATATATGATAGTTTTAAAAACATTTTTAGAGAAATTAAGTATTCAGTAACAGGTAGAACAAATTAACTAAATTTATAACCGTAGTACTTCTTCTGTGTACTTATATGCAGTATTCATCTCCAATACAGCCAACATAATAATAAATATACAACATAATAATCTATCCATATTGTGTTCTTATTCCATATCAGGGAAGATGGTGGACGGCAGTACCGCAGACATTTCTGCAGACCAATATCACCATTACAAAGTAAGCTATTGAAGAAGAATCTCGGTGTCAGCTTATGATTAAAATTTCAAGGTATTGCAGTGCAGTAATTAAGCTAATAATAAATTTGCAGGAAGATGTTAGGCGTATGAAGAACATGGGGCTTTGCTGTACTTTGTTCTGTCGAGCTATGTGTATATATTGCGATAGATAATATTGTTGACGATGAAGCCATTGATTCCAGATGGAAGAGGTGCCATTAATCCTAAAGGTCTCACGTACTACAACAGCCTTATTGATCAGCTGATAGCTCATGGTAATACAGCATTACAGCCTAATTAGCCTATGCAATAATTATGAGGGCCTTTACTAAATGAATTGTATTTATGTATTATCATTATCTTAGCCTTGTTTCAGCAAAATGGGTATGCTAGTGGATTTTTTTTATTTTAATTACCATTATTTTTATTTTTATGAAGAGCTAGGTCCTTGTTTATTTACAATTTTTAGTATAAGCTTAGTTCCTTGTTACCATGTCTTTTTGGTCCTATTTAGAAGGCTTTTCCTAACAGTGATGTAACAACTTTTTCATAGACTTATTATGCATATGTTTAAACTAGCTATTCTTGTAGTTTATCTAAAATATAAACAGCTCCAAGTCTTATTCTAGTGTCTATATTGGGAAATTTATTTCTTGTAACATTTAATATCCATTTAAACATTCCCAGTTTATCATACTGATTTGTTGTTATTCATGCCTCTTTTGCTTTGCCAAATCTTCATTCAGTACTATTACAAGATAGCAACATGATTAATGTTATATGAAATCTTTATTTTTATTTTTATTAAGATTCTTTTACCATCTTGCCTCAATCCTATTACCTTTATAACCCTGACAGTATATAGTAATTTACAAAGTCTAGCTTGAATTGTGGGCAGGCATTCGACCGCATGTTACACTGTTCCAATTTGACACTCCCCTGTCTTTGGAAACCGCTTATGGCTCATGGCTACACCCCAGCATCATGTAATGTAAACTACTCCTACAAATCTAAGTTACTAATAAATATATCATAATGCCATGGAATTCCAACACTTTCTTTCAGAATGGCCTCTGTTGTTGTTTAATGGATGATTTGAGTGTGCAGAGATGACTTTGCAGCATATGCACAAGTGTGCTTCAAAGAATTCGGGGACAGAGTGAAGTATTGGACGACCATGAGAGAGATGCTCTCCTCCGTTTGGGAATTGCTTGGCAGGCAATTCCAGCGTGGAACCCTACATTGTTGCCTACCATATATTGCTTGCCCATGCCAAAGCAGTATCCATTTACAGAAGAAAATTTCAGGTATATCTATCTCTGCATTTGCATTTTATGTTTCACTCTTTTATGTTTAAGAATTCTTCTTTTTCATTATCTCTTTATGTTTAAGAATTCTTTTGTTTTTCATCATCAACAAAATCAACAAAATGAAATTAGATACATAAGTTCTCTTTTGCCATTTGCCTCTAATGACTAGATCTGTGCCTATGAATTATAAAAGCATAATATCTATTATTTTGTTTTTGCCTGTATCTTGTTAGAGTACTCAGAGAGGCATCATCGGCATTTCATATTTTGTCCTGTGGGTTGTACCGCTGTCAAATTCTTCCCAAGACGCAGAGTTTGCCCAGCGAGCCCTGGATTTTCTCATCAGTTGGTAAGTAACTGGGGCTTCAATTCAGGGACTCCTGAAGCCGTATATTTGCTTCCCATTTGACTCAAAGAAAAACATCTCTATCTGTTTCCTAGACAGTACATACATTTCTTGGAAAATCAATATCTATAGAACATAGAGATTAAATATCACTGTATGCAATAAAAATAAATTATATAAACTTTTTGTTAAGATATTATATTTTTGAGCCTGGATCTTTAATCAAAGAACACTGAAGAAAAACATGATTCTTGATCCGAACAACTTGCGTGTGTCCTTTCTTTCTCAAGCTTAATCTATCATCCATTCTATATCTTGAGTTATGTGAACTCAAATCAAGGCTGTTAATTAAACTGTAAGAAACCTGAATTTACTTGGTTATCCCTGATATGCTCTAAGGAAAAGTTTTTCTTACCCTCCACATTTAATCATAACTATCTCAGCATAGCATGCACTTATTAACTAATTACATAACTTTTTCAGCACAGTATGTATTGTGACCTAACTAATTAATTAGTTGCATATGTATTTAGAATTACTTTGCACTTCCAATGAAATATTCCATGTATTTAACTATTGTATGGTGAAAATACCATCTTCCTCTTTTGTGTCTTTAATAACGGCTTTGAAAATTTTAATTTGCTTAGTTTTTGCGAGATTTTGCATATAGATAATGAATTGAGAAAAAGGTTTAGCTTCTACCCAGTCACATTTGAAGAGAAAAGGTGGGCTCCGGGTTTGAATGATATGAATCCACGATGCCAGTTTTGTGGTTTGCAGGATGCTTGATCCAATCGTTTTTGGGGACTATCCAGCCGTGGTAAAGCAGAGAGTGGGATCCAGATTGCCAAAATTCACTCAAAAGCAATCTCAAATTTTGAAAAATTCGTTTGATTTTATGGGCGTCATGCACTACCATTCCTTGTACGTTGCAGCAGATGCGGACCAAGACCTTCAACCCAGAGATATTTACCGCGACATGGGAGGAACACTTCATAGTAAGATGGCACACCATCGTATCTTTCTCGTATCTTTCTCGTACAGTATTTTGTAGATTATGTTTTAGAAAA